>JBBBWG010008502.1:0-24119 GCA_037176905.1 Azolla pinnata | reverse complement strand
GACAAATGGTTGAGAAAGGATTACAGGTCAGATTCACTCAAAAAGGATGCTTTGTGGAAGATCCTCGGAAAGGATTCAAGCTTCTTGAAAAAGGGAAAAAGGAAGGAAGACTGTTCACAATGGAGGTCAACAGTTCAAACCATCAAATGTGTCTTACAAATGATAATACGCATATAGCAGAAATAGATTTATGGCATAAGAGAATTGGACATGTAAATTTGAAAAAACTGAAAAACATGTTGTCACGCAATTTGGTTAGTGGTTTGCCGTTGTTTAGAGAAAGTAATATGTATCATGTGTGTCAAGCCTGTCAGTTTGGCAAGCAAGCAAGTTGTGGAATTGGTTAGGCTTTAATAGACTCTAGGACTGCTGGATATAGGCTTTTTCTTCAGGGGTGAGCTCGAACTCAAATTAGGGAGACAAGATATCGGCCTTCATGTGTTGAAAGCATAGTCTGCCAAGAAGGTTGACCAGCGCGCCTGTCTGCAATTTAAATAAAGTACGTGGGGCAAAGAAGTAGATTAGATTTTTGTGATCTGTAACCACTTGGATTCGATGTTGCGCCCCAGCCAAATAGGATCTCCATTCTTCGAAAGTAGCAATGATAGCGAGAAGCTCCTTGTCAGATGGGGTAGTTGATTCGGGGGGCAGTGAACTTGCGCGAATAATAAGCCATCGGGTGAAGCTCACTGACCTCATCGGTTGGGAGAGGAATGCCCCAATGGCGAAATCGGAAGCATCCGTTTCGACGTGAAAAGGCTTAGTTGGGTCAGGATGAAAAAAAAACCGGTGTTGTTGTAAGGGCCTGTTTTAGCAAGTCGAATGCCATTTGAGCCGTTGTCCATGTGAATGGAGCCTCCTTACAAGTAAGAGCAATGAGAGGTTGTGCAATCACTAAAAATCCTTTTATGATGCGCCGGTAAAAATTGGCGAAGCCGAGAAATGATTGCACCTCTCGTACTCGAGTTGGAACGGCCCACTCTCGAATAGTCTTAACCTTTAGTGTGTCAATTGTGATTCCTTGTGGTGAGATAACATACCCAAGAAACTTCATAGAAGTACGATCAAATTCACACTTTTCATGTTTGGCATAGAGTCCATGTTCTAAAAATTTGGAGAGAACTAACTTGACATGATGAGTGTGCTTGATATTCGAAGAGAAGACCAAGATGTTATCAAGATAGATCACAACAAAGTGATGTAGATATTCTCGGAAGATGTCATTGATCATATGTTCAAACACTGCAGGAGCATTAGTGAGACCGAAAGGCATTACCTTATACTCGAAATGACCGTAGCGCATTCGAAAAGTGGTTTTCCATTCGTCTCTAGGTTTGGTCCGCACCAAATTATATGTTCCCTGAAGGTCGATCTTAGAGAAGAGTCGTGCAGTTCGGAGGCGATTGAGCAACTTTGGGATGAGAGTTAATGGGTAGCAATTGCGAATCGTAACCTTGTTGAGACCCCGATAGTTGACACAGAGGTGTAAGAAGCCATCTTTTTTCTTCGCGAACAATATTGGAGCTCCTGCTGGCGATTTTGATCGTTGAATAAACCCCTTTTCAAGGTTCTCATCGAGATAAGTCTGAAGCGCCTAGAGCTCTAGTTCGGACAACCCATAAATTTGGCCAAAAGGGGGACTAGCACTTTCTTGCAAGTCGATCGGACAATCATAGGGTTGATGTTCAGGCAAGTGATCCGCATTCTTTTTCTCGAACACTTCTTGAAAGTCCTGGTACTTCGAGGACAGTGAGTTGACAGTTATCTGCATAGGATTTAGGGTGTTCGACTTAAAAGCATGATGCACGATTGCCTTCGTTGAGACTAGGACATGACCATCTGCCTTGGAGCTAGTTCTGGCTCGAATGGAGAGTTGATTGCTAGAAACCGATTCAAGCCATTTTGATGCCGCATCATTAGATACTACTTTGACCGATGAAATCTCCGGGTGAGGTGGCGATGTAAAAGTAATCGAATGGTTGCACCAATTGATATTTGGGTTATCTGCCTTCAACCAGGACAAACCAAGTATTATTAGGTGTCATGGTGAAGTGATGATGTGAAACTTCAAGACCTCTTGATGATCCCCGAGCTGGAAGAGGAGTGGACCAATGGTTTCTGTAATTGCGCCAAAGGAAAGAATACGCCTATTGATAGCTTCCACTAGAATTGGCTTGGATAACCGAACCACCAAATATTTGTGTTTATGAACAAAATTTTCATCCATAAAACATGTGATTGCCCTGGAATCGAGAAGCACTAATAAATCAATCGAAATAGACTTGAAATGGATGTTACCGATAAGGAAAAATCATCGATGGAGATAGTGGAACTTTGGGAGCAACATGAATTTGGATTGTCCAACTATATGCCTCCCACTGTAGTTGGACACTATCATTTTCCGATTGTTAGTGCCGTAGAGCATTTTTGCCGGCTAGTTCTGCTTGGGCAGAAATGAAGTAGATGGGTAGAGAGGCCCCATAGTATAAGCATAGTCCATTGGTTTGTCGAAACCTTCGTTCAGCCTCGGTGAGTGGGCCTCAAACTCGGTCATTGGATGATGATGTCGAAGGGGTTCTCGAACTAGGTTGTCACCTTGATGTCGCTCGTTCCTCTTGATGAAGCTCACAAAGTCGGTTGTTACAACTGATTGCTTGTGTGATGGCTTGCGACAAAGAAGTAGGCTCCGGGAAGTTGAGTAGTAAATTTGTAACATCACTTCAAAGGTCCTAACGAAAAGGGCCGCTGAGCGCTTCGACATCCTCCCACTGAACATCACATGCTAATTGTCGAAATTCAGAGGCATAGATAGACACCGGACGCATGGTGGGAAGACAAAGGTACCGATGTCCAAGCTCACATCAGATATCAAGAAATGGACAGATCTGCAAAAGGTGTTTGAGGAGAGAAAAGATACAATTACCTATGCATTGTGTAAGGAATCAGTGAACGTTGCTTTTGCCCTGGATTTCAACCCAAGATCTCGTACTACATAATGGAGAAGCCTAACCATTGAAGTAGTTGATCATAACATAAAATATTTAAGGCTACTTTTTCATGATATATGTGATTACTGTATTCACAGCAAAAGAAAAAAAGTTGCCTTAAGTATTTCATGTCATGATCAGCTACTTCAAGTTAGGCTTCCCCATTATGTAGTACGAGATCCTGGGTTCAAGTCCAGGGGCAGTAACGTTCACTGATTCCTTACACATTGTGCCGATAGTGGGAAGTTTCTCTTGATGAAAAGCAGAAACAATTAGATCAATGCAAGACAACATCTGATATTGTAACTTCTGCCATCGAGACACCAACTGATCTAAAGAAATTTCTTGAAGAAAGAGCTCCACAACAACGAGAAACACCACCACCACCACAATAACAACATCAATAACAAAGAAAGAGTTTGGAGGAAGATCATCAAATCTCATAAGTTTTGGAAAACCCAACTAACTCAATTCGATTGAACAAGAAGGTACAAGGAAAGAATTATTGAAGAAAATGGAGAGCCTACCAAAGAAATAGAAGGAAAACTAGTTGAGGAAGGAAAAGCCCTCAACCAAGAAAATAAAACGAAGAATGAGATGAGTAATGAGGGAGCAACAGAAGCAGTGAGTGCCAAGGAAATAACAACAACTGGATTTGCTAGTAACGGCAAAGGTGTTTTTGAATGTGAATTCAACAAGCGAATCCATCAACGTCAATTAGCGGGAAATACATCAACGACTACAGGAGCACATTCATGCAAAATTAAAGGACATTACAAGAAGTTTGGCGAGAATGGTACTATCTTGGAACATGAAGGACTACAGAAACACATTCATTCAAAATTAAAGGACAATATTACAAGAAGTTTGGCGAGGATGGTACTATCTTGGAACATAAAGGACTGAGGTCCGTAAGTATCCTAGGCCGACAAGGGATTGGCTAAACTCGGCACATACCGGAGGATGTGCGGGTTTGGAGGGTGCGAGTGTCGTAATGTACACATTACACCCCTTCCAAACAGAGAAAATATAAGAATAGATAACGTATTGATAAACTAGTATTATACATGCATAAGGCAAGACCTAAACCCTATACTTCCATGTTCCAAACTTAGTGTTTTCCATTGCACTAAAATCTCATAAATACAATTAAATGCATCCATATATAATAGAAGCAAAGATCATGTACACGACTAATGTGTATGAGCACATGCATGACATGTGTGCATGCGCAACTAGCATGCATGAAGGCATGCATAGCCCTTGATCAACTATAAAAACAAGGCTAGTTCAAGCCTTGATCATGGATTGATCAGGTCATCATTAGATCAGAAGATCAATTCATCAATTCATCATTGGAATTCATCAACTCATCATCAGAGAATATCAATTCATCAAATTCTTCAATCAGATCATTATCAAATCAGCCTCAGCAATCATTAGGAGTTTGTCGGAGAGATTCTAGAGGATTAATCTCTAAACCCATTACCATCCATCTTGCTCTTCTCTCTTTTATTCTCTACTTCTCCTCATCTAGGAACCCAGTGGTCATCACCCAACTCACGCGAAGATCCGACATCGTATGGCACAACAACGGATTTATAACACTTGCCACATTTATGATGCTCATGCATAATGTGTTTTGTCCAGTACTAGGGGATTTTGTTGTCGATTTTATCGATGACATACTAGTGTTTAGAAAAACCCTAGATGAACATATAAGTCATCTACCTACAATGTTTGAAATTTTAGATCATTCACTGTATATCAATGAAAAGAAAAACCTTCTTATGTCAAGAGATTGTTGAATATATTTAGGCCATCTAATATCCATTGAAGGGGTAAGAATGGATCCTTTCAAAGGTCTTAGTCAATCTAAGTTGGCCAACATCAAGTGACATTCAAAATTGAGATCGTTTTAGGACTGTCAAGCTTTTATCAAAAGTTCATTCAGAGTTATGCCTCCTTAGTGGCACCTTTGACTAAAATGTTAAAGTTAGGGGTAGTATACGATTCTACACTTCTGAGACACGAAGCGTTTTACCAGCTTAAGACAGTTGTAGCATCTGCACCAGTGTTGAAGGTTGTAGACCCAAAGTTACCCTACATCCTAGAGACAAATGCTAGTGATGTAGTGGTAAGGGTTGTCCTCATTCAACAAAATAGACCTATAGCTTTCCTGAGTAAGAAGCTCTCTCCGCCACGAAAGAAGTGGCCCACGCATGAGCTAGAACTCTATCCGATCATTAACGGACTTAAGACATGGTATCACTACCTTTATGGAGTGAGTTTAAAGTCTTAACAAACCATGTCACCCTAAAGTACTTTTGTACTCAACCGGAATTTAGAGGTCGGGAAGGAAAATGGGCGCAACTCATGCAGGAGTTCCAAATGGAAATTAAGTACCATAAAGGTAAACAAAATGTAATGGCTAATGCACTGTCAAGATTGGTGTGTCAGATGAGTTTTAGTATAGCCGAAAGTGAGACGTCAAGTACTATACGAGAAACTCAAAAAAAGAATGCAGTTGTTCAAAGTAAATGGTCTAAGGTTAGCTGATAGGGGAAAGCTAATGAGAGCGATTTGTGCAGAAATTTGATACTTTCAAAATTCTCTATGGAACAAGGAATGATAAATAGAAAAGGAAAAGTGTGTGTTCCACAAGTTCCTAGTATAAAGGACTTGGTTTTGAAGGATTGCCATGATAGCCCATGCGCAAGACATCCTAGCGTGAAGAAAACTCTAGAGTTGGTTTGGTGCCATTATTGGTGGTCCCATCTAGACAAGGATGTACTGGACTATGTGTCCAAATCTATTACTTGTCAAACCTCTAAGTATGAGAGGGTTCATTATCTTGGATTATTATAGTCTTTGCCTATACCGAATTGGATATGGCAAAGTATATCCATGGATTTTATTGTGGGGTTGCTACATACTCAACGTCAACACAAAGCACTATTTGGTGTGATTGATACATTGACTAAAATGGCACACTTCATTTCGACAACAAAGGAAGTTAGTGCTATACAGATGGCTGACTTGTTTGTTCAACATATTTTCTGTACTCATGGGATACCTAAGATAAAATTGTGTTTGACCGAGATGCACGTTTTATTGGACAGTCCTGGACTAGCTTGTTCACGAAACTGGGTACTAAATTGGAATTTAGATGTGGCGAACATCCAAAAACCAATGTCAAACAAGGCAGGTTAACAAAGTCTTAGAAGATATGTTGGGGGCATATGTATCTATTCAACAAAGGGATTGCGAAAATTATTTTCCTTTGTTAGAGTATGTGTATAACTCACGAAAACATTTGACAACTAAATTCTCTCCTTTTGAGCTGAATTATGGGGTTCAGCATTTAGTTCCATATTCGATTGGAATAAGTTGCTGAAATCCAAGTGCCTTGCAATTGTTAAAAGAAATGCGAGAAATGTTGGATATGGCAAAGAGAAACATTTGATCGGTTGTGGATATAGTAATACATTTTGCCAACAAAAAACATACTCTTAGAACTTTTGAAGTGGGAGATCAAGTGTATCTTTTAATTACTCCTCGAATTGGATATTTTCTCCAAGTTATTGTGGTCCATGGATGATCATTAAGAAGATAAGAAAGGTAGCTTATAAGCTGGAGTTGCCAATAGGAAGTTGTATCCATCTTGTGTTCCATGTTAGTAGATTGAAGAAATCTCTACTACATGATGAAAACACGGTGGGGGTTCTTGTGGCCTTACAAAATCTAGTAGAGGATGACTATGGCCCAGATGGCATGTTCGATAGTCGAGAAAAGAAAATGAGAAATCGCAGTTTTTGCCAAGTATTAGTCTCTTAGAAAGGACATCCATTGACAGGTCCAACTTGGGAATCTGTAAGTAAGTTTCGGAAGGCATTTTCAAGACTTTATTATTGAGGAAGATGATCAATTGTTCAAGGGGGATGGTATGTCATGACCTTATATAGGCTATAACATGCATGCATGTTAGAAGACATGTATGGCCATGGCAAGGCATGACTAGTGGCCATGTGCATGCTCTAGGTGGGCATGCTGAGACAGATGACCGGCCATGCTTGCAAGCCATGACATGTGCCATGAGGCCATACATGTATGGACATGGTGTGATCTAGGGGGAGGGCTATATAAGAGCCCTATTGGCTAGGAGGATAGGACATACCAACCCACCCATTCCATAAGAACAAACTCTCAACTGATACAAAATACGAGGCGTGGAAATTTTAGAGCGTGCGAGTACTCACTTAGTCAAGGCAGGAAAAAAGAGCACCGAGAACAAATCACTCTCTTTTCTATTTCAAAACAATTCCAAAAAACTTAAATCCCTAAAAAAGGGTTTATATACAACAACCTTTCAATCAAGGTTAGGATTTTCTTGACCTAACTTATTCACACTTGGTCAGCCAATAATACAAATACATGTTTGTAACAATAATAGTGGCAAATGCAAGCATATAAGTGAGAAAGGGTTATTCACAAGTAGTTGGCTTCAAGTTTTTGTTGGGGTCAAAGGGTATTTTTATGCTAATGGAAATTGTCTCCTTTATGATGTGGATGGTGTGGCTTATATGCATAGTTCATGGACCGAGATAGAGATAATGCACTATACTAGAAAGACAAAAATAAGGATCCTTGCTTATAATGGATCTAAGTGTATCATACATCTACAACTAGAATCAATAAAATTACATTGAAAGCTAAAAGTGTTGAGAAAAGATCTTTGATGTGGTTACCATGTGATCCAAGGCCTTTTGCCAGAAGGACCCATATGAATGTTTAGAGAAGAGATGAGATTTTTTTTTCATACTATGTTAAGCTCAACAAAAGATTACACCAACAATTATGAGATTTTGGCTCCAACAACGTATGTCATTGGAATTTTTGGCAAAATTTTTAGGTAGCGTTATGGTTGAGGAAGAAGGAACTGAAGATTATTGTAATGCAATGGCTAGAAGTACATATGGCGTTACTTGTGGGACAATGCATGCAATATACAAGTGGATCGAGTGCATGCAAGTTTTGTATTTGTCATATCGAAACATTGAAACATCGCTTATGGAAGTGTCAAGCAACACAATTGGCATGGAAGAGAGTCTTATATATTTTGGTAGTAAGCAGCACGAATGGATTATTTTCTTGGGGATAGTTGTGTGGGCTAGTTTGGAGGCGATGACAAATTATTATGATGCAGATCTAAGAGATATAAACCTTAAAATATAACAAAGGCACATAAGTTGTATACAAATGGATTAGTTACAAACCTCTTATGCGATTTAGGACATGCATATAGAGTGAGAGTTTATTTGTACAATAAAGATGTAGTATATAATTTGGACAGCTACATGTAGCAAAGTATTTGATGATAATATTATGGATCTAGGTGAAACGGCCTGTAATGCCGAGGTGATGGCAATGCATACCTTGAAAGGACAATATGACAACATTAGTACATGTCATGAGGCATATGATATAAATGAAAGGCTTTCATTTGTATAACAATATTGGAAGAGTGGGCCTTTTTTTAACCTTTGACTTTGCAAACCAATATGGAACTTCACACCTCTAGCAAGGTTGTTTCCTCATAGATGGAAAGCAAGGTAAAGCGGTTGAGGAGATGTAGGCCGATAAATGTAGCTTAGAAGCTACTTAAGTTTGTAACTCTATATAGCTTCATTGTATAATCTTGCAAGGTTAACCAATGGAAAGATATTCGTTTTGGAAAAATTCACCATGACAATAACTATCCGACTATACACTCCCTAGTTGCTGAAGTTGTTAACACAATAAAAAGCACAATATTTCGATGACTTGCTCATTTTGTAAAAGGAATCAAATAAAGTTGTAATCATAAATAAGTGCTTAGAATGAAAGATATAATTCCTAGTAACAAGGAAGGATGTCCGATTAATGCTAGCATTGAACATGAGTTTGTTGAGACCGACGGCAATAGTAGTTCATTCATTATGAGCATCACAATCACCCACCGTACAAGAATCAATTACTGCAATGAGCATGACTATAATTGATCGCTTAGTCATTCATGGACCTTATAGTCAATCAACGTGGGTTAGACTGTGTTAGAATGAGAGTACCTAAATTGAAGCCCTTCAATTCTACGATGAGATATAATCAGTCGTGTCTTCTCACGTGACCAGTATACACGAATGGGGTCAAGTGTAAACAGAACAGGGAACTAGGGTTTGGTTGTATATAAGAGGGTTACTCCCTCTTAGTTCATGTCATCATCATGATGATGTCGAGGCTTTGTTAGCGTAGCAAGGTGCATGTCTCTAATCTTGAGAGTCTCATCCAAGCATCTGGGACCATCTACAATAGTATGGGACACTGATCAGCACGTGGATCTGTCTCTCACCGTCAGCTGGGGGGGTCAAGTGGAACTAGTTCTCCTCTCACCTCGATACAAAGTGTACAGGGTGCCTTAACGATAGCATAAGGCGTGAATGCGATGTATATCATATATCGATCGGCGTGGTGGAGAAAAAGAGCACTTTGCTTGTCTCCATCAAAGGATAGGCTCCGTCAGTCAGCAGGAGAAAGACAAAAAAAAAAAAAGCAGAGAAGTCCGGGCATGTGCTTTCTGGCACGATGGCGAGCAAGTTCCGAGAAAAAGCAGGCTCCGTCCTATTTCGCGCTCGTCGCAATTCGAGCGAGCGACCGCAAACTGAAAGCGTTTTTAGAAGAGACTTTACGAAACGATCTCTTTTACATACAGCAAGGATCGATGCATTCAATGGGTCAGCGAATCGACCCTTCTTCCAAAGCTGTGATGTTAGACCATGATAGAGGACATTGTAATTCAATGAAATGTAGTCCTAATCACTCGAGAAAGAATGAAGTGTTGTGAATCTGGAGATGTGATGAAATATGAATAGAAAAGCTCTCGCCTCATTGAGAACAAAAAGCATGACACCCACGAAGATGAGTGGTTATGGCGAAGCAGGGCATCGTCCCCTACTGCTCCCCGCTCCTCCGTCCTCTGTGGAAGCAGCTTGCCCCGGATGTGCCGTCCACCGCAGGAAGCTCTCCGCCGCCGCCGCCTCCACCCCGCCCACCAAATACTTCATCTTCATCTCCGTCCTTGTCCTCTGCAATTGTAAGCTTCCGAAACCGCACACACAATGCACTCCTTGTCATCCCTATGTCGATATCTTTGTTGTATGTGTATGCAGATAGGTAGCTAGATAGCATTCCAGATAATGTATGTTGCAATGTGCATATTGCATGTCTGTAGCATGTGTATATGTACCTATGTAGCTAGACAGATAGCTAGATTCATTTTCGACATATGTATGTATGTGTGTGTGCATGTATGTATGTAGATAGATCGATGTCACTTCCGCTGTCTGTATCTACATACGTACCTACCTACGTACATACGTACGTACGTATGTATACATGTATGCATGTATGTATGTATTTATGTACTGCATATTCATGCATCTACATGGATAGATAGATAGATCAATACTTAGATTGATGGGTAGATAGATTTAGTTCATTCATTATCAATTCGCACACATCATGGATTACCAACCTGGGTGACGGAAAGATGTTGAAAATCACTCTATTCCCATCCCGTATCAATGCGCCATTTTCTTGCTCCTTTGCACTCGATCGATCCTTTGTTAAGGAAAAAGAATCTATTGTATCTTTCCAGTTAGTTACTGAGAACTTTCCTTCTTCTGGTTTCTGACAGCATTGCCGATATCGTCACTGTTCCCATTCATCTACTTCATGGTCAGTGCTTTTTATGTGTGCCTTCTTTTCTTTCGTCATTGTCCATTGGTTTGCCTTAACTTTTCAAAAGGCTGTATTTCATTTGAATTGGACCATTCTTGTCTACTATTATGTGGTAAATGACATTATTTCTGCTGTTTCCAGACAGAAGACTTTGGTGTTGCAGATTCAGAGACACAAATCGCCTTTTATGCAGGATTTATAGGCAAGAGAATTTCTGCCTTGCTGTGACATGGAAATTCAAATCAGTAATACAACAATAGGCAATGTTACGTGAATAGAATCATAATAGTATGTTTTGGGTGTTTGGATGGCGAATGATCTGTAGGTTCCGCCTTTATGCTTGGCCGATGTGTTGGGTCAGCACCTTGGGGATTTCTAGCAGATAAATATGGTCGTAAGCCAGTGATTATTTGTGGTACTGCAGCTATGTATGTAATTTTGAAATACTCTCTCTTTCTCTCTATACAAACTAAGACACTTGCATACATAGATACAAATACATATGTGCATAAATACATGTATACAGTCATTCATTCATTCATTCACTGACCTTACCTCATGAGATAGAGATTCATGCACATTTTAGCCCGTTTTATGAGGTGTGTCCTCGTTTGGTGATTCATAGGAAGACATAGTGTTAACATGATAGGTGAATTTATTCTTCAAATCCAGAGTTATTTTCAATTCAATTTTCGGCTTCAGTACAACATTTTGGATGGCCTTGTTGTCGAGGTTTCTACTTGGATTCTTCAATGGCCTTCTTGGGACTATACGAGTAAGTGGTCCTTATAGAACTACTAATCCTGGAAATGGTCCTGAAATAAAAAGATGCTAGACAGGTTAACATGATGTTGGTATAATATGAAATGGGTTGAACTATTTAAGTGATCAACAAAACTTTTATGTATGCGTAACATTGCAAGGGTAGTTCACACGAATTTTCACATAACATAAGTGAAGGGTATTTTCATAATAGAAATGGAACAATGTGATTGGATAGTGTGAATGATAGTTTGCATGTGCTTTTGCAATATTGACACCAAATGAACAGAGATTCGTTCTAAAATATTTTGCACTTCAGGGGGCCTAAGGAGGTATACAAAAATGACTCCTTGCAACCCTCATAAGACACATCATCTGATTACATCATTAGGCTGATCTTTTGAGACGCCATCAGTGAGAGCTAGGCTTTTGTTGCCACGATGATCAAGATACTTGTTGCATAATAACCAGCAGGGTATAGGGCATCGTTTGTAGGTTGGCAATGTTTAGATATAACTTGAGTGTCTCAGGAGGATCAGGCCCTCGTTATCTTTTTACTTAATTGTAGTCTAATGTTAGTATTATATTCTTAAGAAAAACTAAGAAAAACTGAAAAGATCATTCAGCATGAAGGGATTGAATAGATAAAGAGGTATTGAATGTGTGAATAGGCTAGGCTCACTTCAAATGGACAACGAAGCAGAGAAAAAGAGAAAAAGAATGAAGGAAAAGAAGCGGAGAAAAAGAATGAAGAAAATCTAGATGTTTAGAAAAAGGCATACTGTTTAGAAAAAGCCATAATGTAGACAGTCCTACATTGAGGGCGTGTCATGTCCATTGTGAAATTGTTGTCATGCTGAGGCATTTGGTGCAAGTGAGATTTAGTTTCCTTCCATGTATGTACAAGTGTTGGGAATGCTTTGCTGCAAAAGCCGCCATAGTTCCTTTTCCATATAATTAGTCTTGTTCTTATATCAGTGGGTTTTGGTGAGGTAGATCGTGCAACTGCTCCTAAGAGAAACATCATTGAATTATGTCTTACAGGGGAGTATATGAAAAGTCTCTTTTTTTGGTGTAGTTAATAGTGGAGTTGTTGCTAATAACTAGCCAAAATATCTGGTCCAGGTCTTTAGATATTGTTACTTCTGTAAGCTAGAATTGTTTGGAAAGTTGCAGTTCTTGAGAAGAGGGATATTTTGCAGGCCTATATTTCAGAGATTGCTACCGAAGAAGAACAAGCACTCGGAATGTCTCTGGTGTGTATATGAATCAAGGTTTTTTATGGTGTGATTTTGGGCAAAACATGTTTTATTAGTAGTAATTACAAAAATTGGTCATGTTAATGTACAGGTTGGCACAATGTGGGGTCTTGGTTTAGTGATTGGCCCAGCTATTGGAGGCTACTTAGCACGAGTATGTCTATACATTATTTTTCTGTTATAATTCACCTAAAGAATCCACTTCAAAGAAAATGGGTTCCCCTGGTTTATTTTTATTGCAGCCATCGCTTAATTACCCTGGCATCTTCCCCACTGGTTCTCTTTTTGATGAGTATGTTTCTTGGAAAACTGTGGATTCTCTTAAGGGCTTCTGTGCTAAAATTTTCTAATCATTTCTCATCTTTTGTAGATTCCCTTATGCCTTGCCGTGTCTATGTATATCAGCCTTTGCAGCTGTGGCCCTGGTTATGAGTTTCTGGATTCCAGTAAGCTACACATTTTTCAACACTCTTTGGCTTCCTGGATTAATAAATCATGCCATTTTCAGCATTTATATTGTTAAGAATGGTAGTAAGCATTTAGGTTCTATTTGGCACCAATTTAAATCTGATTTAAATAGCTTAATGTTTCCTAGTTATTACTGATTTTGTCAATACACCAGGAAACTTTGCACAATCATCCCACACTTTTTACAATAGAAACTATGAGCAATGATAAACAAGTACAAGCCAACAACGCCAAGTCTATATGGAGAAATTGGGGCTTGATTGCATCAATCTCAGTGTATTGTATCTGGAGTTTACATGACATGGCTTATGCAGAGGCAGGTTTTTCTCTAAAAATCCTTAATCAATCTAAATATTATTAAGCTTGATAAGGGACATTTTGACGATGTGTTTATAGATATTCTCTATCTGGGCTGAGAGTCCATCAACACTCGGTGGACTTGGAATGACTACGTCAGATGTTGGCATTATCCTTGCGATCTCTGGTTAGTTGTTGCTTATGAATCTCCTATCTATTATAAGATCTTACTAGTTGGTTATATGACACAGATCTGTTTAATCCTAAAGAGAGAGATCTTAGTTTTTATTGGTTGAAGTCAGGTTGTGCACTGCTGGCATTTCAGCTACTGGCATATCCACCTGTTCAAAATATGCTTGGTGCTGTTCTAACATGTCGATATTCAGCAGTTACTCTCTCTCACTTTCACTCTCTCAATTATTGTAATTTTCTTGCTCTAGTGATAAATATTGACTATCGAGCCTTGAGCTGAAATCCAGCTTTAAAAACCATTGATCCGAAAACACATATATTTCATATTGGTGTGTCAAAACCATAATCTCATAATCTGAGAGTTTTCAAACAGTAGAGTGGACCATGGCTCAATTACTTCTCCCTCTTGCTCAAACTCTCTCCCTATTAAGCTACTGTGGTACTAGTAACACAAGCTCATGCTCAACCTTCTCATTACTGTTTAAAGCTCTTCTATACCTGATGAATGCGAACATTTTTTGTAGAAAAAGCTGAGTATTTTCAACAATATCGATATATAACATAGTGGATATAGTGGAAAGAATTCAATATTGATTTGTATTTAAAAGTGGCAGAGTTACACACTTCATATAAGGAAATATAAAACTTAAGATGAAGAGATCAAAGTTCTCTTCTTTGTTTAGGACTTGATTTTGCTTGGTAGGAAGCTGGAAGGGAGAATAACTAAAAAATTATAAAAAATGAATACGAATTATTTTAGTAACTAATTGACCTAGAAATATAACAATTACGAATTTATACTAAAATAAAATTTGCAAATTAAAACTACATTTCGTCTTTTTTTTTTCACGACTCTTCTATGCACAACCATTAAATAAGAAAAAGAGAAGCCACAGACAAATAAGGGAGAGAATGTAGGCTTTTAATTTGTAGATTTCGGAGTGAAATTTGTCATTTCTTGATTGTAAATGTTGCCATATCGTGTCTGCTTACTAACACAAAGTTGTATCTTGTTTAAAAAAAAGGAAATTTGTCAGTTGTTTCATTTTTTTAGATGTTAATTACGCATTGTTCTCTAAAAAAAGAAAGGGGACAAGAAGTCTGTGTTCGAACCCATATGCTGATATGGTATGTGGATAACATAAAATCTGTAGATTTTGTCGGTTCCTCTGGTTTTGGTCTATCCATTGATGTCACGACTGGATGGAAAATGGCTCTGGCTGGCAGTGACGTTGGCTTCAATTTTGAAGAACGTACTCTCGGTATCAGACTACTTGCATTCTTACCATTTCACACATAATACTCATCCTTGCCTTATCTTTTTCCAACACAAACATAGAGCTTTCTTTCTCATATCGTTCTTTAACAATTCGATTATTTTTTCCATGGCACTTTCTTCCAGGTTGCTGTCATGACTGCTTCCTTCATTTTAATCAACAACTCTGTGGTATATTTTGCATGTTGTCTCAATGTTGTCCAGTTTGTATTTCGTTCTAACTTCACAATAACTAACAAGAAATTTCAAGCAAATAGACAAAGTTTAGAATCTGTACAAAATGTTAATGCTTTTAATGTTAGATATGTAATCGTATATGATGGGAGTGTGGGCATAATATGGGTCCGTGCTGCAAGGCATCATTGTTAAAAGCTGGAAGGGTGTGTATGGTTGACAATGTGTCTGTTAAGTTTGACAGGAAATCTTAAGCTAGCATGGGTCATAACTCAAAAGAGTGTTTTTAATGTATTTTTGAACGACAGACCACTGATCAGCGTGGTGTAGCCAATGGTGTTTCGATGGCATTCATGTCTCTTTTCAAAGCAGTCGGCCCTGCAAGTGCTGGTGCCTTGTATGTTTTTGGATAATTAACACACATGCACACACACACAAAGAAAAGCACCATACTTCCAAAGGGAATGCCAAATGCAATGCAGACAAGAATAGCATAAAACTCAAACCCTAAAACCAGTTTTTGACATGGTTCTGTCTATTCCTTTTGTACATAGTAACTAGGAGTGGGGTTCGATGGTGTTTTTGCAGGCTTTCATGGGCAGAGACGCGAATGGATGCTTCTTTCCTTCCAGGTATTTTATGTCTTGTGCTGTACACATTTTTGAGATCATCGAATTAAAGTTCATATGGGTATGCAGTATAAGGGTGATTTTTCATCCAAACTGTTAAAGAGCAGATCATTACTTTTATTTCAAACTTTTTGGTTGGATTTCATTTTGCCATGTAGGAACCTGGATGGTATTCTCCATCCTAGCTCTCTTTTGCTGGTTTACTGTTGGTTTCACATTTGAGCCAGTGTTGCCAAGGTCTTTGAATCACCCAAAGCCGGAGCTTATATGATGACTTCCGTTTGGTTTTCTATAGTGGACCCAAATGATCAACCCATCACATGGTATAATCTACTACACATTATGGTCTATGGTAAGCAAGTATTTCTTACTCATGATTTGTTTGTGTGCTACAGAGAACTATCCACACATCAAAATGATGATTGTAACGGGGCCCGTTTTTTCTGGCATTAGGCCAAAACATCCAACCGCTTCTAATTTCTGCTTTGACAAAAACATATGAATATATAACAACCCATTCCTTGTTTCTGACAAAGGTGAATAATAATCGCTTATATTTTGTTTCTTGGCAAGATCAACATGTTTTTTTTGCTAGGGGTGATAGGAAGTGAGTGAGAAAGGAGAAGATCATGCAGAGGAACATGGCGTATCATAAAAATTAACCAGGTGCAATTACTATCTATAATAAAAGTATGCAAGGATGGTTTGAGCATCTCTACTTAAAACGAAACCATATCTCAAAAGTGTCTTTTAGATATACTTAAACACGTTTTTTTGCTTGCTGAGGTTATGCATAAATCGAGTCAATGAAGAAACTATGCCTGTTTCAAACATGTTGCATCGTATTCTGAATGTAATATTTTTGTGAATTGAAATCCAATTTTCACAGGTGTTAGTTTTTCAATGCAGATATATAATAATTTCCCTCCCAATGCTAGATGCCGATTTAATAATCAGAAAGCCCAAGATATATGGCATTAAAAGTATGATGCAGATCAGTCCTAAACATGTTAATTTTTATATCAGTCATTATAAGAATCAATTCCATCTTTACATATAGCACATTGTCTGTACATGCAAAGGCACACTAGCGACAAAATATGCTCTGATTCTTTTACTGGCAAATCCAAAAGGTTTCACATAAGCCTCTTCTTGTAAGTCACCTTTCAAAAAAGTTGTTTTTACACCAAACTAACGTACTTTTCACATCATAAATAAAGTTCTCAAATATGTGCCTATGACTGACTGTTAACGTTCATCCACTTACAAGCTTCGTAATGTGTAATGATTCTCAATCTTTTGTTGGATGATGATTAAATAAATATACAATCTGCACATATGACTGCGTCCAACTAAAACTTCTTTGGAAGATGCTTTTCCTTCGACTGTATATTTATACCTTGCTGAGGCACCATTTTTGTTGGACACTGTACATTGGTGCTTGCACAAAGAAAATCAACAAAACAAAGTTTAGTAGCAAATGAGTTTCGCAATTTTTTAAGTACAGTTTCAATGCACATCTATTAATTGACTTTGAAACTGTACATGTACATCTTCAAGTTACTTTCTTAACCAAGAAACACGTGTTTCACTAGGCATCTTATGCAAGGAAGCAATAGTATATTAAGCTTCTTCTGATGTAGTAGTATGTGAGAACAATATGTCCTCTATTGGAAGGAGCAATGCATGACATCCTCTGTTGATTGATCATGTGCGTAGATGAGAAGGCATTCCAAATAAGTCATTGGAAGGAGCAATGCATGACATCCTCTGTTGATTGATCATGTGCGTAGATGAGAAGTCATTGTTGCTTGCCATTTTCAACAGAACTTTGACGCAACAATATAGAGACTCTGAACAATCAAGCTAAAACACAACTCACAATCTAGCAGTCATTCTGGCAGATGAACAATTATGGGGGAATGCAATACTAAATACTCCCACAAAATCTTTTATGACTTATTGCAATTCTACAGTTCGCCAGTATACAAGACCAACGAATCACCATCTGATTTCTATGGCACGAAAACGTTGACCTTTCCAATGTTATGATTTTCATGTTTGCATCAATCTAGAATTAGTGCTGTCAGACACAAAATGTGTCAAATCATTTCGATGAAGCTTTGGTTGTTTCAGTAAAATAAAAAACTAACATCAATTCAAGTTAGGATCAATGTTGGTGCGCTGCATAATGTTGATAATGCAATTATTATCTGTTGATTCTTGATGTCTAAAGTTCACAAGAAGACCTGACAATCACTGAAGTCAATACACAATCTGGTTATCCGTTTTGAGATAAAGCTTTCTCAGCAGAAATTTTTTATTTCCAAATGAATCATGTGGAAATTTGTGCACAGTTAGCTTCAATCACTACGTTTCTGCATATTTAGCTCCAATAATGCATCATTGTTTGAGGATTTGATACTCTTGTTGCAGATCAAGCTTTCATGGCTAATCAAAGAGGCAAAGGTAGATAAGTTTTGCAGAATACAAGCCTAAATCTACAAATTCAAAAAGATTTACTTTGACAAAACAACTATTATAAGACAAGTACCATATTCTAAAGGACTGTCAAGGATTCGATTGAATGAAATGAAGACAGCAAAATATATTGCAGTTATGATTCCTCTATACCTTTTAACAAAGAATCTACAAATACTGTGCACGATGCTTATTAAGGAAGGCAGCACATTAAATAATATATTTATAATTTGGATGTGGTAAAGAAGGCTGTCAATCCATTACCTAAATCAACTCTCATCCTGCCTGAATGTCTCTATCCTCTCTTAATAATTTTCTTCTCTCACATACACACACAACACTAAGTCTTTCATTACTGAATTACATGTGATTAATGAGTTCATATTATTAGTTATTAATCAACAACCTAGAGTTAGAGGTGTCATCATTTACAGCTCCAACAACAAAGGACTAGGCAATAATAATGTGCAGGATGAAACTACATCATTATCTAAATGAACCATGTCTGTTGTTTGTAAATTGTAGTTACACTTAATGTATGAATCTTTGTAATTTACTCTCCCATGAGTTCGTCCTCAAATAGATATTGTTTGTCTAGTGGAAGTGTTGATTAGTAGTTCTAAGGAGGAACTAAACATTCCTCTATGTTTTCTCTAAATGAATATTAAAAGAATGCTGCAAATTGTCCATGATTTGGGGTCATGTTTGATTCTAGTGTGTAGTTTTAAGTCCCATTAAGCCACTTAATGAATTAGATTACCAGCATATTTATCCATTGCATCCCATTTCACCTCACCTCTAATGTGCATAGCTCTCTACTACTCCACATCCTTCCAACAGAGACATGCACATTTGGTTTTGTCCCATATCAGTTCAGCTCGTTAACACCACCATGTATTAACAATTTATACTGCCTCGTGGATTTACTAAGTAAGCTGTACACTAGTATGTAGTTGGACCTTACAAAACTACCAGAAAATCATGCAAAGCTCTGAAGACTAGTTGCACCGAATAGTAAGCAACACACACACACACACACACATAACTGTAACACAATATCAATTTGCTCTATAACACCCCAAACTTATGACTGAGCAACCAGCGCCCATATGCCTAAAAATCTATGCGGTATTTCGTACCTAGGGCTTAGTCAGCAATGGTTAAAACATGCAAGAAGTTGAGTGTTCAACATTATTAGGACATAAAACAATTCCTAAAAGCTTCTAACACTTAGACTTTTGAAACCAATGCACTTGCTGAGATGTTACAGTAATTGACCATGAGATAAGATTTTCATAGTTTTCCTTAAATTCCTGCTGAGTTTATATGGACTAATTCTGAAAGGAATGATGATATGAATTGAAAATATTCAATTTTATGGTCTAACATAATTGTTTCATGTGTTATCACTCGATCACTTCACATGAAGTAGCTATGCATATCAACATAATAAGGTCTAGCATACATAATCTACCTTTTCATGAGGATAAAATGATCTACACCAAGAGTCTGCTAGTGCAGCTATGCTCTTTTTAGCCATGTATGTGCCCTCCTTGCAGAATCCAAGGTATGATCTTCATCTGTACTCATCGATATTGGATATTGATGGGGGGACTCGTATCCAATGCTAGGAAATTTTCTTTTATTAATTAGTTTTATCTTTGTTGAAGTACTAGTTATCCTCTAATATGAGGTTAAGAGTCTAATTTAGATAACCTATCAAAGAGAACACTCATTTCGGTTAAGACTAGGACAAACACAAACCTACAACAACAATATCAAAACCACTGCCCTTGTTTGATACGAAATCTAGGAATCTACAAGTATGGAAGCTAGACACCACCTAAAATATTAACAGTATCTGTTACCGAATGACTATTCGAGATGTAACATGTAATGACGATGGATGCCCCTCAAGGATATCTATCACAGAGAAAACAAGTCCTCCCAAGGATTGTTTGGTTGTAACCAAGTGTTGCACTTTCACTGTCACAATAGATCAAGTACCTCTTTTGCAGCTACTTTGCTTAAGTTGTGCCAGTTTTTTTCTCTGCGGTTTTGATAAATCCATCACATAGAAAGTATGTGATGTATGTCTAGAATCAAATCATAAGAGAAATAACACACTGAATCTCTGCGTATGCATGTGTGAGTTGCATAGGAACTGAACAAGCACAGCCTCTAAACATGATTCTCACTATGGCAAGCTTCATACCAAGGAGAGCAAAAATTTTAGGTTAGATGCGTCTCACCTTCGTTATGTCTAGGAAGGTTTCCTTGCCCTTTCAAGAGCAGCAGCCTTCTTGGCGTTGTAGACCTCGAGCTCTTCATAGTAGACATCCCACACACAGCGAACGCACCCACTTCCACAGCAGTCTCCAGGTAATGGCTTCTCAGGGGCGTCACCCACATCTTCCACCGCATTCTCCGAAGCTACCCCATCTTCCACCGGAACAACAGCCTTCACATTGGCCTTCTCATCGGTACTATAATGCTCGTCTTTCTTGTCCTTCTTGTTGCCTATGCCGTGATTGTCCGAGGGAGAGGAGGAAGGATGTGGCGGGGAGAGCGGGGGTGAGGAAGGGCTCTTGGACTGTGGAGCGGAGAGTGTCATGAAGGTAGCGTGAAGCCGTTTCTGCCTCGGTGGAGACGAGAGCGAGAACGCAGAGAGGAGCAATGACGGGAATGGAGGAGCAGCAGCAGCAGGGGGAGCTATGGCGATGGAGATCATGCGAAGAAACGGGTGCATCGAGCAGCAGACGACGACGACGACGACGGCGGCAGGGGAGAAGGCTCTCCTCTTTTGCGTTTTGCGTTTTGCGTTTTGCGTTTTGCGTTTTGCGTTTTGCGTTTTGCGTTTTGGGTTAATAATAAATCTTGAACCCTGATTAAGCACTCACTAACCTTGAACCTGGATTAAGTACTCACTAACCTTTACCCCTGGATTAACCACTCACTAGCCTTGAAATCCTGGCTTAACCACTCATTACCTAATCCCGATACTTTAACCCTAAACTCTAACCTAGCACCTAAACTAGACCCTGACAGTTTATTGCTAACCCTCCATCAATACACTTGGGCATGCACACATACTTTGGGCTGGTGATTACTCTAACCCTAGAGCCACCAGTATTTGAACTTTGTATAATTAGTTTTAGCCTTGTTCCATCGTAGACAAATAACTCCAACGCCCTGCCCCAACTAACCCTGCATTAGAGTTGGTAACCTCCAGAGCCCTCTTTTCCAAAAATCTTGACCCTACCTAACCTTGTACGAGTATATTAACCTTGCAATAATAATGTATTAACCCTACACCAATTTGTTAACCATGTCCGTTTGTTATTACTAACCTTGCAACAATTTATAACCATGCTTGTATATTATTACTAAATATGCATCAATTAAAATGCAATAGAGGAGGGTACAAATATTTGTAATTAATAATCTACCATCTCATGCATGTCATCAAAGGATTTAGATACAAATATGACATTAGAAAAGATCAAATTAAATTATAGCACTTGAGATGAATGAATCTAATAATGTGAGGTGAAGAAATTATTGATATTAATTTTTCAAATTTATGATCCCCTTAATAGAGAGTTGGATATTTGCATGTATATAAGTTAGCAAAAGAAACAATTAAATGTAATGTCAGAGTCCATGGGTTAAAGTAAAGGTTCATGAATCAAAACTATCACAAGTTGCTCAAGTAAAAGTTAAAATTCATTCTCGTATTTTTCATTCAATTGGACTTGTTTATATATAAAATAGTTGTTACTAAAAGTTGCACGAGCTTTAGGTAGCATATCTCTCAATTAACTATTCTTATGCATTTCAAATTTGAAAATTCGGCTTCGAATCAATTATCAACAAGATGACTAGAATTCTATATTACATCTTATAGAGTTTGCATACCAAAACACCACAGTTTTATACAAAGGTCATACCTTTCGATGCCTACACTAGCAACCATCCTGAATGGTGTCTCTTAGACATTCGAGTGATTTCACCAAACAGAGCAATATCTCCATCGATTGTAACATCTCCAATCCGAGTTGTCTTCACATCTTCAGAAAGCTAAAGCCCAACATAAAGCTCACGTAAGTCACATCAAGACTACTTGACCGTGTGATAAGCTAAATCATCAATGCCTAGGAATGAGCCCATCTTTAGTCCCCACTCTTGAAATAGGAGGGCATGAGAACTTTGCATTCTTGATAAACCAAGAGAGCTCAAGGTAGATTAATGGGCATTAGAGCCACACACCAAAAATAGATGGCATGAAAGGGAGGAGTGGGGCGTTGGGTCATGGCCCACCTATTTTCACAATACTCTCCCTTGGATGAATATCGTGTTATATATATGTCTCGTTAAAACTCCATCTAAAAACCGAATGGTAAAAAAGAATACGAGAAAGAGTATATAGTAACATGCTACTTATATTGTATTGTTGCCTCATTAAAACCTAAACATGAGAAACTTCAAAGAAAACTCACTAAGGGGAAATAATATAACTTGGGTTAATCTACAAGATACCTCTATCATTCTTCAAGAATAATATACTAAGTTTTAATATTAGTATTAATGAGACAATGTCAGAGTAATGCTCCCCCTGATTTGTGTACATCTTTCATCCTTCTCATACCAATACCTTGCACAAACTTTTAAAAAATGCTAGTTGTCAAAGACTTAGTAAATAAATCTACAAGATTTGCACTAGTCTTGGTGAGAGTTATCCTAATTTCTTCTTTCTTTTACAATTCATGTATATAGAAGAATTTAGGTGATATATGTTTCGTGAGACTTGTTTTACATACTTCTTTTGTATTTGTGTAACACAAATGAGATTATTTTTATAAATGATGGTTGGTGTTATAAGAGTGATATTCAACCCACATGTATTTTGTATATGGTGTGTATCACCCTTCTTAACCATAGACATTCTTTAGTTCCTTCAAATAGTGACATAATCTTTAAGTGGTTGGTTGATGTTGCTACCATCATCAACTTTGCCAATTTCCACAAGATGGTTATATCATCACAAAGAAAACATACCTAGTTTGTGACAATGCTTTGTCAACATTTGAATATCCCACTATGGTTATGTCTTGATTTTTCAAGGAATAAACCAGGATCTTAAGTACCGCATAAATAAGAAAAGATTTGTTTAATGTCAGTCCAATGCCTTTTGGTAGGAGCTAAACTAAATCTTGTTAGGAAGGTAACAACAAACATAATATTAAGTCTAATATCATTTGCGAGGTACATTAATGCTCCTACATCGCTTAAATATGGACATTTAGGTCCCAATAATTTCTTATTATCTTCACGTGGTCTAAGCGGATTAGTCTCTACAGCAATATATCTTACTACCATGGGAGTTCTAGTTGGATATGAATCCTTCAAATTAGACTTTTCCAATATGGACATTTAGGTCCCAATAATTTCTTATTATCTTCACGTGGTCTAAGCGGATTAGTCTCTACAGCAATATATCTTACTACCATGGGAGTTCTAGTTGGATATGAATCCTTCATATTAGACTTTTCCAATATTGACTGGTGTAACACCAACCATCATTTATAAAAATAATCTCATTTGTGTTACACAAATACAAAAGAAGTATGTGTTAGCCCTTCCGGAAAAAGACTAAGACTGTTCGTGGGTGACGATGAATGGTAGATTGCTTTATTCTTTGATAGTCAATCGCTTACGGCTTCCCGGAAGAATCGGGGAAATCCCGATTTGGGTTTAGATGCTTCCGGCCGTAATCCCGGCTAAGTGTTCCTTCCGTCAGCAGTTAACTTCCGATCGC
>JBBBWG010008491.1:0-10739 GCA_037176905.1 Azolla pinnata | reverse complement strand
ATTCATCAAGAGCTCAATGCAGCACTTTCATGAAGAAACCATAACATAACCGACACATTCTTGAACAAAGGTTTAATTAGTTATCAGGTTTATGTTCAACAGTTTGCAGTTCACAATTTAACAAGTCATTGTTTATGGTTCCGTGTTTCCGCAAATCCTGTGCATATTTAGTACATTGACATTTCCTCACAGGTTATTTCTTACAAACAAACAGTTAGCGTTTTGCGCTCGATATCTGACAACAGGTTTAATTAAATGTTAAGCACTACTTCTGCTGAGACCCCTTTTGAATTTATGATCATAAGATGTAAAATTATTTGCCCAGTAATTTGTTTATACTTGGCCACTCATCTTTACCCTCAATACTTCTTTTTACCCTCAAATTCTTCCATCATGCCTGATGAAGCCTTTCTTACATCCATCAAACTAAGTACGCAGACTCTCTCATTGAATTTAAATTCAGATTATGCGTACACACATAAACAGCCATATAGCATAATCCTAAATGCTAGAATTTTATTCTTTGGACGAAAATCTTCTTCCCATGGGGGAAATACAAAAACACTATAATTTTGAGCTATTTACCCGCATTATAGTTGATAGACAGAAACCAGACAAGGAATATTGCACGAAATCAGAAGACTAAAACCATACTTGATCTATAAATTAAGCTTACCTCCTTGCATTTGCAATTACATATGCTTCAAGCACCCAGCGAGCATATGTTGCATATTGTAGGATTTGAAGGAATCCTGTGACACCCTTTTTTGTTGCAATAAGAGTAAATATGATGGGAAGAAAGACAGACCACTGCTCACACCGAAAAACATTGGATCAGTAAGTTCTTCACTAAGTTGAAACCAACCCTAAAAGTGCACCAGTGAGGAACAAGATTAACTGGTTTGAGAGTATGTAATGACCATTCTTACATTTAACGAAGAAATATCAAGATACTCTTGACTAACGTTGACTATTTACTGACTATTTACTGATCCCTAAAGTATTACATAATACCATCCTATAGTAGTCTCTACCAACCCTAAAGTATAAATGTTCTTTTTTACTCACAAATCCTTTCTCAAGATCCCAGTCTTAAGTAATTCACTAAACCTTTCTTCTCTAATTTCTGATTGTACATCTGTGATATTTATCATGCTTACCAGTTGTGCGGGCCCAGGTTGAGCTACTATAGCAAAGATGTAGGCGATTCCTGTGACACAATACACTAAAGCCAAAGTAACAATGTAGTTCTCAATGAAAGTAGATCGGGGGTTGTTAAAGAAGTAGAACATTGACAAGAAGACCACGGGCTTTATAAGAGTGTTGAAATGATCCACAGTATCTTTTGCAAGGAAATAGGCTACTCGGTTAATGCTCGATGCACTTTCACGCCAGTACTGCAGCTTGTCATTTGAAAAGGTTCTCAAGGCTGAGATCATAGCAAGAAGGGCTGCAATACAAAAACATGTCTTAGTTTGAGATCACAAAGCAGGATCATAGTCTTTATAGCTCTTGATTTGGTTCAGCTATCCAGATTGTAAGAGTGCTTTCAGGAGCTTACATAAAGCAATGATTAAGTATGTGTAGTTGTTTGAGCCAAGGTTTGAATCTCTGGATGGCGTGATCAAACCTAAACATGCACCAGACAGGAGCAAGATTAGATAATCTTGCGTCTGTAATCTCGCTTCGCGGAACCGTTGAAGGGCAAGCCTGATCCATGCAACAAAACTTCAGTTACGTTAAGCAACGGAATATATAATCATTGGGAAATGCACAACATAGAGAGCTAAATGTTGGAACAAAAGCAGGTTTTGATTGTTCTCATCATTCAAGTGTCAAACAATGCATAAAAAAGATAACCCAGCTTTTTAGCTTTGCAATGAAAACCAGGTAATCTTGCCTGCCAATGATCAGCTTCAACTGACCAAAAAAACTGAGTGTGCGGCGTTGTGACAAGTCCTCGGTGTGCCTGAACATACTCCTGAAATCATCCCATCTGACCTCCAAAAAAGATGTAAACTCTTGCCAAAGCTCTTGCCAAAATGACTTTCTCAAACTGGTACTCCTTGAGCCTTCATGCCCTTCATTTCTCAACTTAGATGAACTCTCTAAACTTGCTGCTAGGGCTTGCAATTCAGGTGGAATAGGATAGTTTTTGTGCTGGATCCACTTGACTGGAAGAATCATAGGATCAAAATCGGAACAGCCATCAGGTTTAGCAATACCCTCCAGAACATCCATGAAATGGTCAGGTGGATTTATACGCTCCGGAACATGTATATTCATCGAAGCAAAATAGTCCTCCACATCATCTACTGGACCCAAATACACAGTCCGCCCTCCTTTTGCGAGGAACATAACATCATCGAAGAGCCGGAATAAACCATAGCTGCCAACATGCAATTGACGATGTTAAAAAATTCAAGCAGCAGCTCAACTCTATTATAGTTTAACGCCAAAGAGAGATAAGTAAAGGTCTTTTTCTCAAATTCCAACCTTGGCTGATGGAGAACAACTCCGACGTTCACTCCTTCTAATGCTTCTCTTCTTAAAGCTTTCAGCACAAATTGTGAGGATGTACTATCCAAGCCTGATGTTGGCTCATCGAGAATCAGAAGAGAAGGCTCCATAACCATCTCTAAGCCAACATTCACTCTTTTCCTTTGCCCTCCAGAAATTCCCCTTTTCTCAACTGTTCCAACTCTAGAATTCCGAATGGCTGAAAGACCGAGAGAATCAATGATGCGTTCAACGACCAACACTTGTTCTGCCTTCGTCATGTCCACAGGAAGCCTAGCAAGGGTGTTCTCTCTCTCTCTCTCTCTCTCTCTCTCTCTCTCTCTCTCTCTCTCTCTCTCTCTCTCTCTCTCTCTCTCTCTCTCTAATATCTACGCTTATATCTTAGACCATGACACGCACACGCAAACACGCGCATGCACACATATGTTATACAGCACATACTAGACATTGGAAATATGAACGTTCAATAGAGGATATACCTGTAACGGGCACTGAACCAAAGATTCTCCTCTACTGTCAAGTTACCATGGACTATATCATCCTGCGGCACAAAACCAATGATCTTTTTGTAGCAACTAACGGGATCTGGCTTTCCATTTATCAATATGATCCCAGTAGTGGTGCTACTGTAGGCTTTCCCAGCCAAAGCATTTAAAAATGTTGTCTTCCCAGCACCAGATGGTCCCATTATGGCAGTCACCCGTCCTGGTGATAGTTTACCTGTAACACTACATAGAATCTTTCTCCCACTTCCTCTTAAGAACAAGGAGAGATCTTTGAATTCAATTTCTATTCGCATACGTCTACTGTGCACATGTTCTTGCCCCGCTTGAAGGATCACACCACTCCACCCTAATCGCTTCTTTTGTAGTGCCTTCTCTTTCTCAATCTCCTCATATGCATACCTCAAAATCTGACTTTTTGTGTGAGGCATAACTTTCTTCTTTGTATTCAGGTTTTGTCCATTACCTGGGGCAGGCGGCACTTCTACAGGTTCATATAAGTCTTGTTCTACCTCTGCTTCCCTGGATCCACTATCAAGTCTCGGAAAGCTCCCACTTTCACGATCCTCATTAGTAGACTTAAATATACTATGCTCATTAGAATCTGAATCCAACGTATTCCGAGATGCCAAAACTTGCAACTCTTCTGCACCCCTGGTATAGCGTCGCGACAAAGAAGAGCTAATCCGTTTTGCTGTATCAATAGCAAACTTCCACCTTTCAACTGCATTGAAATGTTCCCGAACCTGCCGCACAGCTTTTTCACGTGATTTCATTTTCCGCTTCTGACGAAGGTGCATCACATGGTCCGAACAGCTATACAGAAGCATCAGGATGGTTGCCAACCCAATCTACATGAATCACCAGATAATGAACACATAGCAGATCCTAAGAGCATTTCCTCAATATTTTCATTCCACATAGTGGTTCTCACCATTTCAGTTGTTACAACCCTCTAAATATGCTTATAAAAAAAATAGGTAAGTGAGAGGGAGAGACATCAAAAGGACTGTCATTTTAGCCCAAAGAATCTTCATAGCAGGCAATGCACTAATAACTTCTCATCGTGTGACACATACTAGAAATCTTTATTTTGTTGAAGAGAAACCAAACTACAGGTTCACTGTAGAGAAGACACAACACTTGCAATATTTAAGCGAAAGATATGCTTTTCTGTAGGTTATAATATGTATGGACACAAACAATGAAAGTGATTCCATGTGCAATGCCTATGTATGGATCAACTATCACAACATTTAATTAGATTAAGGTCAGGTGAACATACAATAATCATGAGACCATAACTCTGAATATTTTGGGTGGAAGCTTGAGCATCACATGATACCAGAAGATAGCATTCTGCAATACGGTAGGAAAAAATTCAAATAAGAAAAAGTACTTAATTAACACCATTGAATGTTTCAGAGTTGAATTTACTGTTTACTTCGCTCTTTTGTTGACCCTTGCCTACAGTAATACCTGCCAAACAAGAAATAAGGAGTTTATCAAGTTTCACACCAGTAGCAAGATTGTTGCCCAACCTAAAAAGGGTTCTCAAAGGATTTTACCCCTTATCGCATTTGCGTATGTCAGTAGGGCCTGGACAGTAAAAACCTCCAGGACAAAATATACCATTGGAATTTAGACGATCTGCCCAACTATTTGCACCTCCACAAGTGTAGTTTCTACCAGGTGTCAATGGATAGGCGTATCTGATTAAACACAAATAAATACCTTGCTTTTAACAGTAGTTCAATGTACATGTAGTCCACATGGAGCACACTAATTCCACCAGCAAAGAATCACACGAGTGCATAAAAATCATTCAACAATAGTGAACAAGATTTCAGGATCAGAAATAAGATGGCATTGAGCTTCCCTAAAGGAAGCATTCTAGTTACCACATTTGCGGTGAATTGCTTAAAAAGCAATCTTGAACACCACAAGAGTTCTCCAATGTACCCTCCAAAAGGATAAGTTTGTTCATGCTGGTTCCCAGACAGGTGAGGATACAGCTCCATGGGCCCACCAACCCAATACTAATCTTCAACAACCTAGACATGGCTCCACTAAATCTGGTCCTTCCAAAAATTCCCAAGTTCCCTATTTCAGAAACTCTTACATAGACCAATCTTCTTAGTTTGGCTCTTTATTCCCATTTTGTATGCTATGTTTGAGTTGTGTGTAATGTGAACACTCTCGATAGCATCCAGCATACTACAACTTTGGCACCTACTGTGTTCATCTGAAAGCAGTATTGGAGTAATGACTCCCTATAGAAATATGGACATATGGGAACTCATGTGCATCCTGTTGTAGACCTCAAGGTTTCTCACCATGCTAAACAACATTGAGAAGAATTGTATGATCATTGAACAGAAATATCCCCATAATTTTAGGATTAAGTTAGACAAAGACGGAATAATGTCTTCCTGGAGCACTAATGTTCAGAATAAGAGTCCAATCTTTCCCATACGTGAGCATTAATGTTCAGAACTAGAGTCCAATGAGTGTTGAGGTTTCCCACACATGAGCACTATGTCTTTTAGTTGCCAGAACCTTTTTGTGTACAGCAACTTATTATCAAATAAAGACAAATCAAGAGTCCTTCCCATCCTCAGCTGCATTCAATATTATTAGAAGAAGCCGAGTATGAACTTCCATTCACATCATAAATTTTCTGAACATATCTTTTGATTGCTTCAAATAATCAACCTTATCTGTCTATCCCTTACTTTCACACACTGTTGCATTTCCTTTCAAAGACACACACGCACACATTATTATATCAAAGGAAAGTCCACGACATTGCATACATACGGGAAACAAAGACCTTGATATTGAAATGCTTTCGGGCATTGAGCTCCTAAGGGACAAGCTGGAGAAAATGAAAAACCAAAGAAAGCAATTAGAATTTCAAATCTTTTGAATTTCCTGATGAAAATAGAATTGTATTCTGAAATATCTCTTCTTTATTTTTGTCTATTTTTTTGAAATGTTCCCCTCTCTCTTCTTTTCAGAAACAGGGCTTAAATGACTGCATATGAAGTCCCACAAAACCACTGAGTCACCTAACTTGCAAGGAAAAGAAACAAGAACCCAAATGACCAATATATCCCAAGATGTTAGATCCAAAGCTCATAGTTTTTTAGTGAGGTTGACCCTGAACGAGGAACTAATGTGGGGGCTATATCCAAATTGCTGTGTTGCCTAGGTTGCAAAGAAATTCCAGTTAAGGAAAGGTCAAATAGAAGCATAAGAAACAACCAGAAGATATCACCAATATATACAACATGTTATATCCAAAACTTATAGTACCTAAGTAAGATTGAACCTTTATAAGAAACTACAGTTGAAGCTGTGTCCAAATTGTAAGCTACATCTTTACATACACCATGAATAAGAATTTTAGGTTGAATTGAATTAATTATGATTTACTTGACGGCACAGGGAGTGGTAAAAAGCTCAATGTGTGACCCCTCCACTAGCTACATTTGTCCCTTCCACCTTCTCCATTTTAGGGGTTTCATACTTTGAGACTTTTATGGATTCATAGCAGAATGAGCATGCATATTTTATTTTTTTTGTTGGTTTTATATGTCATTTCGCCTCTCCAAAGACATTAGTAAGATTCTTTTTCTTCTTTCTCTCTCTGATGAGACATCTAGTAGTTTTGCCAGTTTTACTCAGTAGAACCAGAAAGAGCCACCCCCCTCCCCCTGATTCAGTTACAACTAATTATGCAACAATTTAACCTGTAATCTCTTGCTCGGCAGAAAAGTTCCGTTTAATAAATGTTAATATCCTTTATGTTCTGCTTCATTAAAAGTTAAACGATGCAGAATAACTAGTATGTGAAGGTATTATTTCTCTTTGTATTGTGCTCTCACTGATGCTATACTCTATAAGTCATTTCATTATGTCAATGAAGATGCGATTATGACCTTCAGCTTAATATATAACTGTGCAGAATGTATGCATAACAATGCATGTTCTTATGTAAATCATATACTCGTATTGTAAATGAGGTTACAAATGCTTACGGATCATGCAAGGTAAACCCCGTGGACAAAAGAATCCTTCACAGCAAGGACGTGCAATCCCACCACGAAATGGGATGTCAGTCTCATTTTCATATAGATCATTCATCGACTGTATATTTTCCAGGCTCTTCGACCAACCATCTTCACATCCTTGATCCCAATGAGTAAGATTGCAATTCAGATTTGATAGAGGCTGGACAGCTCCTCCAGATGCCGCGCTGTTTATAAGATTCACAAGCGAGCTTACATATGCATTGATCTCACCAGCGCTACACATCCGGTTCAGCATTTCCCCTGAAACAGAAAAAGCAGAGGTGATGCTTGCTTGTGTTACTTATGTTATATGTGAAAATATATTGGCCTCAGGTATTAGCTAAAATACTCCATGATTATCCTTTCCAATTCAGTTATATATGACTAATCTGCTTTGGTTAGATGTAAGCATCCAAAACTCCAGTTTCTGCCTCTACCTTGCTTCACGTTCTAATATGCGGTGAAAATATTAACATGTCAAAGTCACAAACAATTTCGAAAGCACACTAAATTTATATAGGATTCTCACAGTACATTTATAAGTAGCTGTTTACTAGGCAATCAAGTAGTCCTTTAAACTACGTCCCATCAATGGTTTCTAATTATCTCCAAACTTCTTCTGATTGTGCTAATGTAAAATAAACCACTCTCACAAATGTAGAAGAGGCCAATCCAAATAATGCCTATACAGAGAAAAGGAGATGTGGAACTATTATCCATTTGGATACCAACGTGTGTCCAATGAAAGAAACTTGCATACTTTTTAAGTAGCCTACAATCAATTTGATGAGAATACAAAAAAAGGCTATTTTATATCACCCTCAAGCCAAAAGGAGATGTAGAAATCAACCTTCTGTTTGTAAAAGGCAATCTGTTAAGAATGTCATGTTCTGAAGAAAGTCGAACGATGCATCCCTTTCCTTTTTTCTGAAATAAAAGAGCCATCAATTAGAACCAGAATCACCCCAGCTTACATATCCATGAAAAAATCTTTAAGTGGGGAAAGTTCCCACTTCCTATCATGTTCAACAACCTTAACATAAGGAGAAATTTTGGGTGCGCACTTCCCAATTTGGGAAAAGACCGTCATGCAAGTCAACATTATGAACTGCTTTTGCTGAAGCAAACCACAAAAGATGTGTTTGGGTCATTTTCTTCACGCATTCTATGTTGCCAGTCGAATGGCATTTTCAGTATTACAAACTTCTCCAGTCGAATCAAACAAAAATAAATATGGTTCATCATTTTCCACACCCATCCTATGTTGTAGGCTTATCTATGGCATTTTAACATCATGATCTATATCCATAAATTCTGGAATTCCATCAGCAACAGACAAGGAAAAATATCCCTGCAAGAATGTAGCAAGGCTTTGCTCACATCTCAGCGTCACCGTGTCATAACCTTTAGGTTGTTTTGGATTCGGCTTTACATACTAACCCATTTTATGTTGCAGTTTTATCTATGGCATTTTCCATATTATGAACTGGGGAGCCCATCAACCCCAGGCATCCCAAATCCCTCCAAGAATGTGACTAGGCATCCTCACATCTCTCATACAGAGCCTTAGAAGCTTAGGTCCTACACCACAGTTTCATAACCAATTAGGCCTTAATCCATCATGTCATAAACTTACGGTTTATATCTTGATTCATTTTCTGTTGCAAGCTTATCAATCTGTGGCATCTTCAATCTTATGATCTCGCTCAACAAATTCTGGGAGCCTATCAAATCCAGACACCCCCATCATTCCAAGAATGCAACTAGGCGTGCTTGCATCTCTAGTACAGAACTTAGGCCTTTCGTCAGAGTGTCTTAACCTTTAGGTCTAGATCCATAACTTGATCCACAAATGACCATCACCTACAAAGGGACATTAGACTCATAATATTAAGTGTAGATCCAACATTGGTAGATTAATGATTCACCTCTTTCCTACACATATGTCCCAAGGTTAGGTCTTGATTGTATATTATTGTTGATTACGAACCAGTCTCCCAAAATGACATGAATGCTTTATCATATCCGAGAGATGCTATGTACCCTCAATCAAAAGAATCTGATAGCATTAGGATACTAATCAATCAAAACGTTCGTCAAATAAGTTTTGTAGTTGCGAGGTAGTAATCAAGCACAATGTCCGGGAGAAATCCAAAACTCCCACAACATTCTCATGAATTATAATCTAATCTTGGTTCCTAGCCTGACCGGCATGTCAATCCTCATTAGATGTGGAATTTCCTCAAATTCTGCACATATCAGCGAATGATGGATGTTCTAAGACAGGTTTTCGATTTTTTAGATAGGTTTTGGTAATGTCTAAGAAGGTCAAGAGAGAAAGGGAAAGAGGGCGAAGACTTACAAATCAGCAATGCAGAACTTGAAAACACTTGCAAATCTTTGTGCGTACGAATCTACAGTGAAATTTATGCTCGTGAGAAGATCTAGTTGGCATTGTGGATAAGCTTTTGTATCCCTGATGATGGCATCACATGAAGCTGGGACATAGCTATTAGCGGAGGGAGGGGAAGATTGAGCTCTCACCATAGCCATCGATCCCAGCAAGAAGAAATGAAGGAGCAGAAGCAGAAGAAGAGAAGGAAAAGGGGGAGCAGGAGGAAGATGGCGATGAAGAAACGGAGAGGCACACATTGTTTGGGGGGCAATTCTGGAGATGCGACTCTTCTTCCTGGAGCGATTTCCATCAAAAACCATCACGTCCCATGGAAATTCATCACAATTCTTCATGACCAGGAGAGAATTCTCGGATCAAGACCCTAACCAGTCCGCACAAGCACACGCACGAGAGAAAAGTCCCGTCTTTCTTTTACCGAGCTCTCTTTCAGGTTTCCTTCTTCGGCCGAATCGGAATCATTCGCAAAAGACAAACGGAATTGGTTTGGAGGAAGGGCGGAGGGGGGGCGGGGGGGGGGTCTTGAGATTGACCTATGCTGTTTCTGTTTTCATCTGTCAGAGATTTGAGGCATTCATTCTCCTGGAGGAGATGGAGATGGAGTGGGTGTTAGTTTTTCAACAGATGGGGGAATGAGCCTTTAAGGGAGAGAGAGAAAGAGGAGAGAGAAGAGAGAGAGAGAGAGTTGAATCTGCTCTCTCTCTCTCTCTCTCTCTCTCTCTCTCTCTACTTGGCCTTCCTTCTTCCTCTTCTTCTGCAGAAAACAGACAATTCCAGCTATGGCGTCTGTTTCTTCTTCTTCTGTCTTCTTCTTTCTTCTTCTTCTTCTTCTTTCTTTTTCTTCTTCTTCTTCTTTCTTCTTCTTCTTCTGTAGATTCTCTATTTCCTCACAAATTGCCCTTCTATGTTTCTCTTGGCCCTAACCCTAACCCTAACCCTAACCCTAAAACGAGCTGCCTAGCTTCTTCTAACCCTAACCCTAAAACGGAACTGTCCAGTGGTTTCTAACCCTAACCCTAACCCTAACCCTAACCCCAAAACGAACTGCCTAGTTTTTTCTAACCCTGACCCTAAAACGGAACTGTCCAGTGTTTTCTAACCCTAACCCTAACCCTAACCCTAACCCTAAAACTAACTGCCTAGTTTTTTCCAACCCTATTCCTAACCCTAACACTAACCCTAAAACGAGCAGCCTGGTTTTTTCTAAACCTAACCCTAAAAACGGAA
>JBBBWG010008480.1:6652-24167 GCA_037176905.1 Azolla pinnata | reverse complement strand
GGGGGTGTTGTTTTTACCTGCCTATCGCCGTATTTTTATTTGTATTTTTTACCCTTCTTCTTTGCATCTAATAATGTCCATCCCAAATGACCTTCTTGAAGGCCTCTTTGCTTTGGGTAGGGGGCTCGATAACATCGTCGGAGCATTCCGCAGTTCCATGGAGGGATACGGGGAACACTGGTGCTTTTGAATGCCCGCGCAACGGACGGGACCACTGCCGATGCTGTTAAAAAATCGGGGCGTAATTAAGGCCCCAGACTACCTAATCAGAATCAAATCCACCATCGGCATTTGGGGGGCAGTTGTGGCACATTCAGGAGGTCTTCCCCGCCCCGAGCAACAACTGCAGCCTGTCTGCCGCCAAGAAGGCAGCGGCAGCGGCAGAGTGGCAATAAGCGAGAGCGTTTCTGCGTCAGCTCCAGGCCGAATCGTAACGGTCATGCAATGAGCGCCATCATGCAACTATAGTGGCATCGAATGCTTCTGGGCTGGCCTTCTGAATCGATCTCCAAAGGGGGAGGACCACACCATCCATCCCACCCCACAGTAGTCAGCATCGACTCAGTGTCGGGCCCTTCCGAACATGGCATGGCTTGTCTGCTCGAGAGCTTTCGCTCGTATGCACCTAACAAAAGGTATAATTCGGACGCTTGTAGTGTGAAAAAGATCTCGTGCTCTCCGTTCCTGTGATCTGGGCCATCGTTCGTTCCATCCGATCTGCCCATCTTCGACGACGGCAAGCCCATCAGCCCGCCCTGCCCCCGACCGATTTCATCTAACATCCGGTAAGTTGTCATCTGGTTTACCATCCGCAAATCATTGGTCAACCCGAAGGCATAATAAATCACGTATAATACAATATCTCGTCTTCCTGTTCTGGATATTACAAACCTGAGCTTTGGCACTGCACGAGGATGAGAACAACCCGAAGGAGTTCGGCGCTCCGGGGAAACGCTTGGCATCGTAATCACCATCTCGAGACGGCGACGTGCCGACTTGGATCCTCGACAATCTACGCGCCTTCGGACGACTTTGTAATCGCCAAATCGACCGGTTATAACGATCGTCTCAGCTCGCTCCACTTGTTTGTGAGAATAGTCAGTCACATGCCGATGCATTTCGCAGGAAATTCGAGAGTTACCCTCAGCTTGGACTCGAGTGAGTACGTTGAACCTAGTCATGGATCGTGGCAAATATCCCATCATCGATGGCCCCGACCGTCATCGAACTCGGGCTTTGAAACCAAACAGTTAGCTGCCGATCGATGGATGGATCGATTGCGGGGATATGGACCAGAGGCCGATCGAATCGATTACGGGATATGAACTAAAGGCCGATCGAATCGATCGTGGGATATCTCGGAGTGATCGGTGTGAGATAACGCAATTGCCGGATTTACGATTGTTTGGAGAACCAGATACTAAATTTCAATTTAGTAGTGGGGAATCCTACACATACATACATACCGGCATGCATACATACGCACAGGCATACACACACGCGCACATACATACATGCACACATGCATACATATACATGCACCCACATAGACATCCACCATCGAATGCATAGTCCAGGATGCATGCATGGACAGAATGCACACAGGGACGCATGCATGCATCCACATGCATGCACACATGGGGGCATGCATCCGCATGCATGGACGCATGCATCGGACACATGCATCATGAATGGTCATGTGCGAATGGATATGCTCGTCATAATCTCTTCTTCTTCGTTTTTTCTGAACTGCCCAGAAAATCTTGGCCCTGATCCTTATCTTCTTTTCTTCCTTTCTTCTTCTTCTTCTTCTTCTTCCTTCTGCTGCGGCCATGGCCTCTGCAAACCCTAATTTCCTCCTGCGCCTCCACCCCCTGGCTATGGCGCTCCTGACCCCTCCTCGGAACTCCTGTTCGCGCGCCTGAAGCTGCAGCGAGCCGCGATACATCCTCTTCGCCGAAACTGCTCGTCGTCGCTGCTGAATCTGGACCCGATCCGTCCCTACCATCATGTTAGGGTTCGTGGCCCCGTCGCCCTCCTCCTCCTCCTCCACCTCCGCCTCCGCCTCCTGCTACAGCGCCGTCCCCGGAAACCCTAGATTCGCTTACAAGTACGATCGCCATCGCTCTCCGGCGCTGCTCGACCATGACTTTGGGCTCGCCTCTAGCACCCCCCACCAGAGGCAGGATGCGCAACAGTATGTGGTATGGGGTATTTCCTCGCTCTCCTTGTGCTCAGCCCAGGGGGCCGAGCCTGAGCCTCGGCATGCCTCGATTGCTGTGCCAGAGTGCGAGCGTGCAGATCTTCATCGATCAGATGCGTGGCCATGCCCCGATGCCAGCGCAGGAAATTCAGGTGCTCTTCGCGGGAGGGCGAAAGATGTCGATTTGGTTGTCGACGGCGACAAAGATGGATCTGCTTCTGGCCGCCATGGTTCAGGTAATCCGAGCTGCACCCGCACCCGGAATGTGCCTAGAGATGGATCTTGCAATGGAATCTTCCGAGAATCTGGCGTTTCGCTCTCATCTCTGCGGAGCTCGCCAGCGCTAGATGTGGTAGACGAAGATCGGCCATGGGACAGCGTGCCCCCTCGCCGCCACTCCATGCCCTGTGCATCGTCCTCGTCGACCCTTTCTTCCGAATCATCTGCCGCCTCCCCCTCGTCGTCATCGTCGATCGGCAACAGCGAGCTGCCTGACAACAATGAAGATTCCTCCGCAGACATCGAAGTCGAAAGCCCCTACTACCCTGGCACTCCTCAGGCAGACCTCACAGGCACCTCCGTTCCTCCATCTTCTCCTCTCGGGTATGAACAGTGATGCTTCTTTTCTTGTTGTTGTCGTCGTTGGTTGTTGCTACTGTGGTAAGCATGTGTAGGGATTCTGTCTGAATGATTAGAAGTGTCGCCATATATGTATTGGTGCGGTCTATGCTAAGCAATCATATTGCACAGGGAATGTTTCTGGAGTCATCAGAAAATATCACCATTTCTTGGTATGATCCGTGCTGAAATAACAGTCTTGCACAGGAAGGGTATTTGTCTAAAATCTGCAAAAGGTCGCCCTTTATCGGTGTGGTCCATGCTCAAGTAACCATCTTTCATAAGAAGGGAAGATGTCAGGAAAAGATCACCACATTGGTTTACTCCAGGCCGAAATGACAATCTTGGAAGGAAATTACCTGCCTCTTAGAAAAGATACATTAGTTCTCATGATCCATGCAGAAATACTCATCTTTGTGGTTAATGACCGATTTCTGATGCATTTGTTACTGTAGCATGGCACTGGTTTTGGTGAATGCTGGGCGCAGTAAAAAAAAGTTCTTACGTGCTATCTGAAGCCATTTTTCTGGGCTAGTGTCTTGGTCATATGGAAGGTTTTTGTAGAAATAGTGGAACCCCGACATAGAGACTGCTCCATGCAGGCAAATTAGCTATGCTCAAGCACAGGTAAAGTGCTAGGAACAAAAAATCTACCAGTAGTTTCGTTCAAGTTTTAGAATCACTCTCAATTTACGTCAGTGTAAGAGGTGGCGAGAAGGTTTTTTAGATATTAGCCAGATTGTTTGTTTGCATCAGAGAAAATTTGCCAAGCAGATTTCTTTCCCTTGTATTAATTAGTTGGCATAGCAGAGCTATATTTCAGCGGATGTACTCCCATGTTATCAACCCTGTATATAGCAGATTTTCTGTTGTGATGAATTGCATCACAAGTCATGTCAGTGTCTGCATTTGCATGCTTCTTACCCCCGACTGTGGCGGATTGACTTTTTTGTGATGCATTAAGCAACGTCGGTCGCTACAAAGAACTTGATCAAAGTTCCGCATCATCATGATATTACTGAAGAAGAGTTGGGTGAAAGATGTTTAGGGATATGTAGCAGGCATGAGAGGATGGATTGCTCTGTAACGAATCCATTTTTGCAGGAAAGGATTGTCTCGGTTCTACTCAGGCAAATCACGATCGTTCAGCTGCCTCGGGGATGTGATGTCTGTGAAAGAGATGGTGAAGCCCGAGAATCCGTATGCCAAGAAGCGCAGGCAGAACCATCTACCGCCGCTGCTCAAGGGCGTGTCCAGCATATCCAAGAAGCCTCTGCACACAGGCGTGAAAACTAGAGTAGCGTTGGGCATGGCTCTGAGCTCGCTATTTCACAACAACAATCTAGAAGAAGCTGCTGTTCAAGAGAGCAAAGCTCTGCAAGGACCACCACCGCCACCTCCGCCCCCCAAGCCTATCGCATCTAGATCATATTCCTTGTCTGATCTACAAGGGGCTTGTGGCCTTAGATGAATGAATGAAATCACTCTCGCATCTTTTCCGGCAAGGAGAAGCCCAAGTTATATACGTAATGGCCCATGTTATATATCTCATTTTATGTATAGACCTCTTTATCTATTCTTAGGTGTTAGGGTAGGGCTGACCTTCCGTTCGTGAATAAGCTATTTATTCTGTATAAAAGAAACATTAAAGCTGTCATCTATCTGTCTATATGTCTATCTAATCTATCATCTATATGTCTGGCTGTCTATCTAGATAGATTCATGGTCCAGTGTGTGGGCCAAAGATGGGGTGTGTATATATAGGCATTACCGATGCGCAGCAAGATGCTGGAGCTGGGGAAGGAAGGAATTCGTTCTTGCAGCAAGAATGTGTGGAACAGGATTGTACTGCCTGTTGAATGGCCATCTCTCTTGCTTCAATTGGAGCTATGGCGTCTGAGATCTATTTGCTATTTGGATGTGGTTTAGTCTAACATGTGGGTAAATATATGCAAATCTGAAAGGTAGATGGTATATGATGTAAAACCCAAATATGACTTTGCAGCATTGGACTGGATTTTGACCAGCTTGCCAAAGTCCTGCATTCCGTTACAATAAATCATTGCTTATGTGGGTTTTCATCGTTGACAAATTTGGCAGTGTTGCATCAGATTGTTTTGGATCTCTCTAGGATTCATTCTGGATTAAGTAAGCAGTGCATATAAACAAGGATTGATTCGAGACGGATAAGATTTTGGATAAGATCGTTTTAAACACTCCTTCGCTGGCAATGTCAGGGTTCCTACCTAATCTCGCATGTGATGATGTTGAGAGAACACCCAGATGTTCAATTAGAAGTTAATGGTGCCCGTGTCTCGACGGTTATTGCATATATCTGTGTGTAGATTGCATGGCCTGAATTGGGAATACTTTCGTAAGGCTTTACCATTCTGTCTGGCCCACCATTCTGCATCGAAATATGCCCCAAAGTTTGACATCACCGAAACGAAGATTGTCCTCGACAAGATCCTCACATCCAAGAATATGCATTTACATTATACAGCCGATGTGATGACAAAAGAGGCGTTCTGATGGATCAATTCCGATCTTTTGTGCACTCGAAATGGGCCTGTGATGTGTTTGTTGACAGAATCTTGGATCGGTGATCTTCCGCACCTCATCCATACGACGTCGGAAGGGATTCACAAAGATTCATCGCTACCTAACCCACTCGTCAGGCATCGGATTTTTTTGCTCGATTCTCAGACTTGGAGAGGTTTGGATGTGTATACATAGCTAAACATCCCCTGCTAAACTTAGGAGCAGTAATCTGATGATGCATATTGCAACTAACTCACGAAACTTCACTTGTTTTCTGCAGGCCTTAGGTGCACCTAACTCGCTCTCGCCTCATTCACTTTCCTCAGCTGCTTTTGGTTGAACCATCTTCTATCTACCTATTCAGGAGGATCATAACTGGGCTTAAATTGTGGTCACAGTAAGCCTCCCCTCCATTGCTCAACGCAATCACAAAGTCCTCTTACTATCTATCAATCACCATCATCACCACCCATCCATCATCTCCAACAATCTCATTGAAAGCCTCGAGCGATTGCGATCCATTACATCTTTCTGCAACCCATCGAAGATAAATTCGATCGCTGCTCGTTGCCAGCTAGGTGCATCCAATGTACATATATACACATCGCTTGCAATCGTTTCATCTAGCTAACCAATTCTGTCCACAAGGCAGGCCATGGCTCCTTCAGCATCGAGGAGAAAACACTGCTGCAATTTCATCATCGGCACAGCATCAGGAACGTTGTTGTTGCCATTAGAATGCCTGTGGGCGAATGTGTGCATCGTCCGATATCAGAATGTTAAGCTCGGACGGGGAATACTCTGCCCATCAGCACACAACAAGGCTTATAGCTTAAGGGAACAAAATAGTATGTACATCAAGACAGAAAGAACGTTTGTAAATGCATACATACTGTTGATTGCTGTCTGTATGTACATTAGACAGGAGCATTCAGACAATGCCCCACATCGATCTTTATATCTCCAACAAAAATTGGAAGCCAAACGTATTCTTCAATTTTCTTTATACAGGAAGCTAAATCAGATGCCAGACGTAGTCCATTCCAGTGAAGAAAATCTGGTGTAGATATTTGGATTTATATGGATCAATCTATGTGGCGCTTGCTTTGGCTGTTGAGAATCCCAGATCAAGAGCAGCTCTAGCACAGTAGTACCAAGTGTGATCATAATAGAGATGTTGCAAACCACGACCTAAATCATGTCAAGACCGAATTCCGCTCCCTGCATCGAAATCAGCCTACAACAGCAATGCTTGAGAACAAAAGAAAACAGACATACCTGTAGTGCTTGCTTTCTACAGCATCGGAGAGCAAATCAGATCTCTAAGGGTTCAGGGTTTAGGGTTTTGGTGCATAGGGCCTAGGGTTGATGCCGCAGAAGATTCGAGTTAATCGGCAATCATCAGCTTTCCGAGCAACTCTGATTTGATGCCAAAAACACTGATGAAAACAGAATTGCACCCATAACAAGAAAAGGAAGACAGATTTTGTTCACCCAATCCGAGAATTCTTCCAAACACCACGAGGAAAAGAAAGACATATAATATATTTGAGCAAAAGGATTACATCTAGAGCTTCTTCGCCATAGCCAAGCACAGGGAGCCCTAACAAGCTAGGTCTGAGCGACAGGAAATTCCCCCCAGGTGGTTAATAGGGTTTTTGATCAGAGCATTGCAGGGTTTCCAGGACTGCGAACGATTCGATCGGAAGCGCAAGCAAGAGCATCGAATCGACAGATTGATCCGTTTGATGTTTTTTTTTCTCCTGAAAAATGAATCGGATCGATCGAAGACATCGAAGAGACAATTTCATCTGCTGTGTTTGCTTGGGGAGGGGGGGGGGGAATCAGAGAACCTCTAATCTTGAGGATCTGCGGCGAAGAGGATGAAGGAGGAGATCCCTGATGAGAAGAGCAAGCCCAGGAATGCGAGGAAGGCAGCGATGAGCCCAGCTCCGACTTGCTTGCAGAACTTGCCGTAGAGGTTGCAGATCTTCATCCAGCCATAGCCGGAGTTTCCCTGCTCCGAGAGCCATGCCACTTGAGCTGAAGCAGACGATGCCGACAGTATCACGTACGCCAAGACCTGCGCATGAGCAGCGGAGATGGAGACGGATATGAGCGAGCTTCTGACAGATCCGTGTGGAAGATGCAGAAGCAAGAAAAGGGGGAAAACAGAAACCCTAATCTTTAGCTTTCTGAGATTTCTGCAGAAATGCTCAGTTTGGGGCGGAACTCTGAGTTCCATGGCAAGCTCCTCCATGGCTGGAGAAGAGCGGAGGAGGATGCAGTCGCTGCTTTACCTGGTCGCAGAGGAAGACGGTCCATGCGAAGCTCGACTCCGGAGCTATGGAGGAGTAATCGATGATGACCACCTTCACCAGCTGCAGAACGCTGTAGACGGCCGCGATCCCGAGCACGATGACGGCGTACCTGCGAGAAGGACACAGAAGCCATGGTTTAGGGTTAGGGTTAGGGTTAGGATTAGGTTTCTTTCCCACGCGCCATGGACAACTCACACGAGAGCTTTGGCGTCTGTGTAGAGCGCCTCCTGAACGATGTCGGTGGTGTAGAGGCGGAACGTGTTCGTCTGCTTGTCGGTGATGAAGAAGAGGAAGGCGGCGAGGGAGGCGAGGAAGGTGGAGATGCGCAGGGAGAGCTCGGTCCGCTTGAGCTTGGCGATGGAGACGCCGGAGACGGGCCTGGAGGAGGCGGAGGCGGCGCCGCCGCCATAGCTAGGGTTAGGGTTAGGGTTAGGGTTAGGGTTGGAGACGGCGAATGCGGCGGCGGCGGCGCTGCCGTTGCCGTTGGGGCCGAGGTTGGGATCGGGGCTGGCGATGGCGGCGTGCTGATGCTTGGCGAGAGCTGCTGCTTCCGCTTGAGCTCCGTCGTCCTCCTGGCGATGCTGCTGGCCCATGGCGATGGCGAGCAGGAAACAGGACCACAGACTCGGATGAACGAGAACAGGAAGAGAGGGGGGGGGGGGAGAGCTTGCGCAGAAGGAAGGAAAGAAGGGAAGGAAGAAGGGAAGAAGCAGAGCCGAGTGGCGATGGAGTTTTCCTCTGTTTTCTCTGCGCTTTTCGTCAAGAAGACGAAGACGAAGAAGAAGAAGAAGAAACAGGGGAAGAGAGAGAGTCTAGAGAGAGAGTGGGTCTAGAGAGAGAAAGGGGGAGCCGCATTAAATGCTGCGCGGGAAATTTGGGGGCGCGAAGCATTAAATGCGCCCGGCCGCTGGCGATGGCGACGTGGCGGGTTCTAGAGAGAGAAGATCTAGAGAGAGAGTCTAGAGAGAGAAAGTCTAGAGAGAGAGAGAGTCTCTGAGGTTTTGGTTAATCCCCAGCCTGCCCCTCCTTTTCTGCGCGTTTTAGGGTTTTAGGGTTTTAGGGTTTTAGGGTTTTAGGGTTTTAGAGTTTTAGGGTTTTGTTTTTTTTAGGGCTTCTACACACAGAATGCCTCGCCTTCCTAGGGTTTTCAGGGTTGTTTTAGGGTTTAGGGTTTCTACCTACATGCACAAATCCCTTATCCTCCTAGGGTTTTGGTCCTTTTCAGGGTTTTTAGGGTTTCTACATACAGGCATAATCCCTCCTCTTCTTGAGGGTTTTTGGGCTTTTCAAGCTTGTTTTAGGGTTTAGGGTTTTCTGCCTCCTACACACATAATCCCTCATCTTCCTAGGGTTTTGGGCTTTTCAGGGTTTTTTAGGGTTTATACATACATACATACATACATAACCCCTCATCTTCTTCAGGGTTTTAGGCTTTTCAGGGTTGCTTTAGGGTTTAGGGTTTCTACCTACATACAAATTCCCCCATCTTCCGAGGGTTTAGGGTTTTGGGCTTTGGGCTTTTCATGGTTTTTTAGGGTTTATACATACATACATACATAACCCCTCATCTTCTTGAGGGTTTTCGGCTTTTCAGGGTTGTTTTAGGGTTTAGGGTTTCTACCTACATACAAATTCCCCCATCTTTCTAGGGTTTAGCGTTAAGGGTTTAGGGTTTAGGGTTTTTTTCCCGACAGACATTGCATGCATGTCGATGCTCTTCTTGGGGGTTTCATCAGGGCCACGGTTCTCGGTCTGCTGGGCATTCTGACTTGGCTAAAAGTCAACCAAACCAACCAAGCGTCGTCGACCAGCTATTCTGTTTTGTTCTGCTCTTGCTCTGCTCTGTTCTTCCAGGGCCCCGAGAAAAGTCTGGAGTTTTCTTTTTTTTCGTAAACAGAGTGCGCTTGGCTCCTCCAATTGCAGCGGATAGAGACACGGGTGGAAGGTGGCCATGTTGCTTGCTTCCCAAGTTGGCCACTGTCCAATGAATTCTCCTCGTTCGGTTATCAACCGCAAGAGGAGCCCAAACCCAACCGAGTCAGGCTGAGCACTCTCCATAAACCCTAAAACCTAAACCCTAAACCCTAAACTGTCATCTGCTGGGCCCAAATGTAGCAACATTGGGTGGTATGCGTTCCGGTGTAGATACTGGAGACTCTGCAACTCCGATTCGCACAAGTATGGGCAGCAACAGAGTCAAGCTGCCAAAGAGCAGCTGTAAATTGTATGCTTTTATTAAAACATAAATAACGATGCCAGAAAAATAAAAAACCTTGATGTAAAAAGTAAGAAACTGCTTTTAAAAGTAGCGATATGACAAGGTCAACCTTCCAAGGTGCTGGAACTACTCAATGACATAAACCTAAAGTTGGCTTTGCTCATCTATCTGTAAACCCTCAAGAGCAGAGGTTGAAATTGCGGGAGGCTCTTTGTCTGTCTGTTTGTCTCAGCCTTTTTTTACCTGACGCTGCTTTGAAGCCGCATCTGTTTCTTCTCTCTTTTCCTTTTCGCTCTCCCCCTCTCTCGATCGCCAAGCATCGAATACACTCAATCATTCAATCATGGCATACCTAACCACCTTCTCTTTTCTTGGTCGATCACGAGGCCCTCCTCTGGATGGTTTTGGTTTGGTTGTACTGACTACATTCTCATTGCATGAGAATCACTTGTTCTGCTGAGCTGAGCATCGTTGATCCCACCATGAGACATTGACGAAATCGTAATCGCGGCGTCAAAACCTCGACACATATCTCACCAAACATGCCCTCGTTTTGCTAATACCACGCAATACCTCGAAAGCTTGAATCGGAATTCAGTCGAATCGAGGGTTTGCGGGTAAACACCGGAATCTGTCATCTGGATGCACATTACAATCGAACCGTGGAGACAAACATTGTTTCTTTGTACAATAAACAAAACGACCGACTGACCAAACTACATACTCATGTATGTGATCAATGTGCTTGCATTCAAGCAAGCCCAAGTAACGTTCCATTAGACTTCTACAACTCCGCAAAATCACTAAGGCATTCCCTTAAGGTCAAGATCAGAACTAGACAAATTTAGCTACAAATCGCTAAGGCATTCCCTCACGGTCAAGATCACTAAGGCATTCCCTTAAGGTCAAGATCAATAGGATAAATATAAACATCGATGCTTCGAAGAGATCCCCTCAAAACGCCAATCTTCGACACTCTTGCCATCCCAAACATTGCCGCAAAAACCATGGACAGACATTGTTCTCATCAAAGACAGGCCAGAATAGATAGGGAGACAAATTAGTTGAAGAAAACAAAACTAGGGTTATATGGCAGCAAGCATTCAACCCACCCAAGCTATTTCCACTTCACAAAAGCAAATCAAAACACCTTGTCTATACAGCTTGCAATCAACACTGTCTGTCTACACCTCCCAAATGTATAAAACTACACAAAAATAGTGTCCAAACTTTTACAAATCCGATTCAAAATTGTGCACTCTACACCCAAGCCACAAGAGTATCCAAATCCAATGCGAAATCCGAGTAAATCCTACGTGATACCAAGGAGCACAACAAAAGCATCACCAACAAGAGCCTTTCCCAGAATATAATGATTATTCTCCAAATATGCACAAAGAGCATAGAAATCTTCAGGAGCATTTCTTCCGTTTTTTTTCCCCTTTTTCCTTGCTTCACATGCCAAAAGTTCCTCTCCGATTCAACCGTTTCGATTGTTCCTTCAATTTGCCTTGCTTTTGATGGGTCTCTTCTTTGCCTTCCTTGCTCCATTGTTGTTTGATCCAAGGAAAAAGAGCAGGGCCCCAAACTGAGAGAGGTTCTACATCCAACGAAAAAGATACGATTCAACTTCAATGGAAAATCTGATCCTCCTTTGTCATACATTAATCCCACCCATCAAATAATCTTCCTTTAAAATTCCGTTTCCCATACAACTTCCACTAAAGACAAAAGAGAGAAATTCGTTAATACAATGATCACACTCTAACTAAAAACAATCTTATCGTACAACTCACCGAAGACACTCAACTTTATCATGCACAATAACTAATAACGAACTTACCATACAATCAACTAAACAAAATCCATCACAAATTTCATAAATTAATCCAACTCAACACATAATCCCCAGCACACACAACTAAAGAAAATTCTCGTGGAGTGGGGCTTTATCTAATGATTTTTACACAATCGATAGATTTACAAGAGATTAGAAGAATTGAAAAGCCGTGGATCAGTTATATTCACCATTAGAAACTTGGTAAACTCTTCTGTGTACTGAGAGCTTGATGGTGTATAATTGTAGAAGTCGTACATTACGGGTGTGTATACGGCAAGGTATATCAGCTGGCACAGATATGGTTCCATTAGAGCCAGATCAGATTCGGAGCATCAAAAAAGGATCCAACAATTGATTAAATGCAAAACAGGATTTTAGTTTGCTCTGGTAAACGATCCAGTGATCTTGTCCACTGATTCCCAGAGTCTCTTCTAACATAGACACAAAATACGAAGGAGAAAGGACATACCAGTGAATAAGCTCCAAGACTTGATCCGAGTGCAAAAAGAATCCCACCAAGACCTTCCAATGCAATGCATCCAATGACCACATGCTTAAGCTACAAGACAAGTTTTTGCAAAATCATTTAACAACTTGCTTCCTCACATACCACAAATCCACATGAAATTAATCTTAAGATTTGAGATAGGGTTGGAGGTATGAATTAGTTGGTCCAAGTTATTGCTAAATCATCTTACATCAATCTCAGGCAATTGGATACCATACGAATTAGCATGGCTTCGAAGGCCGAAGATCTTTGGCTCCATCTCCTTCACCAGGCTCCCTCCATCATGCCCAAAACCATTAATTCTGCTTTATTAAGAGACACAAGCACATACAAAATGTATCAAAAAGTCTTATAGACAATATTATTAATCGGAAGTCAATCATACAAACATGTATAACATGCTACAATCTAAAGGAAATGCACAAAATGTAAGATAAAACCTTGTATAGAATATGATCAATATGATCCAATCAATAACACCCATAATTAAATGCATAACTTTGTCAGTTTGAAGGGCATGCAACATGCATAATAAAATCTGACAATAGACAAACACTCTTAGTCATGCCTATGCAATCATGCATAATTGATTCAATCTCGAGATAAAGCATTTTCTCACAATCCCCAAAGATGGAAAACCTAAGGCATGGAATGAACCCTAATACAGGTTCATAATCATGGAAGATGAAGACAATCGCAGCGTTCACGTGATCACATCAAGACACCGGCAGTTGATCGGTTCTCACAATCAAACGGAAAGAAAACACGGAAGGGGAAGAAAGCTTATTTACTTGTGCCAAGCGGAGAAGACGAAAAGTGCAGAGAAAAGAAGTCGACCCACGAAGGAGGTCAAGCCCATGTCTGCAAAGAAGGGGGAACAGGGGAGAAAGAGAGGAAACCCTAACAATGGCTCTATATGGAGAGCAGGGCTTCTGAAATGCTGATCCTTCTCACCTTCAAGGCCTCTTCAAAAACAAAAAAGAAAGATTTTGTTGGATATGACTGACGCTTTCACACCTTTGGAGAGTTCAGGGTTTAGGGTTTAAGGCTCAGAATTGGGACTTAGGTTCTAGCCTCTAGGGTTTTAGGATTTAGAAGTTAGCGTTTCCATGCCCTGCGGTTGCGTATGGAATGGCTCACCACATTAGGATTTAGGGTTTAGGGTTTGGAGCTGAGGGTTTCATTGGCACCAAGATCCACCAGTTCAAGGTTTAAAGAGGTGGACAGTAAGGTTTAAGCCTTAGGGTTTTCTTGCCACAAAGATCCAACATTACAATGAGATGCTAACACACTTGTGTAGACGCCGATTTAGGGTTTAGACGCTTAGGAATGATCAAGCTGACACGCCTTCACAACTGCGTCGCAATTTGGGTTTTCACGAAAACCTCTAGTATTGAGAAGTGCTAAGAGACATTGACTAAGACGCGAGCATTACGACATAGCTCTTCCATTTCAGAGAGATGGCCATGGTTCCTTAGTAAATAAATCAAGCAAACCTCAATTTTGATTGAAGTTTTCATCATGACATTAGGGTTTAGGGTTTAGGGTAGCTCAAGAACCATGAACCACATGCACCAAGATCCCAAACTTATTGCCATTTCTTCCAAATGAGGTAGTCAAATCATAATGAATGAATTCAGAAGCCAAGTTTCTAAACAAGATTGGTGCACAATGTGATGAGCCCTTTGCTTGCTGTTCAAATTGACATAAGCACAACGGCAAAGCCTCCAATGGAAGCATCACATTCCATAAATCATAATCATACTTGAAAGAGAGATTCCTTCATTTCCTGAAGCCCTTTCTTTCTTCAAACGCAGAACATGGATTTTGCAAGCTGCTAAACCAGGAAATCCTTCGTTGGCAGGTCCGTTACATCAAGGCGCATCTCAAACGAAATCTTTGCAATTGGTCAAAGCAGCATGTTAAAATTTTTTGGCTATTTCTTGTCAGAGAGAAATAAGAGCGATGCAAGCACAACACATTTCTACACATTGCTTCCATTCAAATTGTAACTTCAGCAATAGGGGCGGGGGGGGGGGGAGATCAAAATGTTTTGACTTGGTTCATGTATACGCCAGCCCTCTAAAAGAATTTGGGATGAAACAAAAAATTATGGCTACACCCACCGCTTGGAACTCTTGTATGCAGTGGAATTGAGTTTTTGTGAAGCATCCAATGGTATGGCTGGTAAGAAAAACATCAAATAAGAAAACACGATAAGAATCACAAATACAACATCATACCTTACTTGTGTTTGTCTTTGTTCATTGCAAACAAGGATGATGTAAAGCACGATACTGAATAGATTGCTGTCCCATATTTATGGCTAAACATCAGACCCTAATCTATCAGCTACAAAAGCAAAATTAGGGAAAATTTCTTGGCATGAAAAATGCTATGATGGGTTTGGGGTTCTCTTCAACAAACTTCAGGATGAAGATTGCTGGACGTTCCACTCAAAATCCAAACTGATTACGGACAGAAGAAAAAACATTCATCTAGCCCTAATACTTGAGATCTTAGCCAAGATTACTTCAGGGAGTCATCCAGAGCATATAGTTACACAAGGTTAAGGACAATCGCCAATCCTGCTTAGTTGTCCCTTACAATGTACAATCTAAACGAATAGGCCTCCTTATGGGATGATTAAGCAGTTATACAGAATAGGGACTCCGGAGTGAAGGATTGTAAAAACAATATGGCATCAATCATACGATAAAGATGAAAACAACACAAAGTTTGTCTACCCAGAAAACAGCTATCAAGTGTCTAGCTGATCGTAAGCTATTGGAACAGCAAAGACTAAATTTATAGAATGTAATTCAAGTGACATTCATCCTAGCATATCCAACTCAGGTACTAGTAACATCTGTCGACCAGACAAAAAGTAGATTTACCATATTGCTTAATCATACACAATTATGTCAAATCCTACAAAGGGGACAGCAAATGTGAGCAGTTATTGGGCTTTGTACTTACCACTGGCCTCAGTACCACGCTTTCCTTGAAGATGTTGCTTTTTGTAAGATGTACTCTCTCCAAGAGAAGCAGTTGACACAGACATGGTTTGCCGTCTACTATGAGAGTTTGTGTGTGCAAAGCTACTTTGCTTCCATTCATTCTTCGCAAAGACTGGCCTTTGTGGTTGAGGTGGTTTTCTGGGAAGAACTCAGTCTCAGTCATGAGAATAAAAGACAAAATTTAGATAGGGCAAAGACAATATTAGAAAAATTACCTTTGATCCACAAAACTTTGATGTTTCACTTTTTCCAGGAGTGTTGAATGTTCTACCATGCTTGATTGTGAACCATCCGTTTCTGCTTGAGACGCATATCCATCTGACTGCTCACTACCAGTGTCCAACTCCCTTGTTAAGGGCCTATCTGTATCAATATTAAAATTGTTTTGCAAACTTGGTATTCTACTAATGGATACTTTTTTCAAGCCCAAACCTTCAAGCTTTGCAAAATCAAATGACAGAGACTGACGGTGTTTTGACTCTAATGGGTGGCCTATTTCCTGAATCTGTGTATCATTTACTATTGTCTCGGGTTTATGTGCCTGAAGATTCCCTGACAATAAATCATCTGTGCCACAAAGAGATGAATCTGTACTACTATGTACTCTATCACCCCATTCATTTGTTTGAACTTGCGCATCCACTGTACATTCATTTCTTTTTTTGACATTGCGAATACTAGGATCAGCATCTTCTCTTGCTACTTCAGAATCTGAAATCTCACTTTGGAATTGCTTCTTTAGGTCTGCAAGTTTCTCTCTGTTTGATTCAATCACCAAACAACTATTTTCCTTAGGAGATGTAGGGGGAGAAATGTTGCTCACATCCAGCAACTTAGTTCCTCCATTTGGCTTCTTCATCATACTTTTCTGCATGGATGATTGTACCATGAGAACTCAAAAAATTAAACCATACAGATAGTATTCTGTTCTGATAAAAAGGGGGACCAGGTGAAAGTTACTAACCTCCTTTTGCTCTCTTATGACAGAAGTTGGCCTGCGAAGGTTTTGTTGCTTGATATCAACTGTAGGAGGCTTGGGAAGGTGATCACCTGTCTTTGGTCTGCCCTTTTCCACCCCAGAAACAATCTCACTGGTGACAACCCGCATCGTTTGGAGGCGGTCAATCTCTCCATCTTTTTTAGCTATGATTTCTTTAAGCACGGTCACCTAGATTTGATATGGACACTACATTGAGTTCGATGAAAACAACCAATCACACTTATTTTCTTGTTTCAGACACCTAGCAGCCTCTCTAGCACGTCATCATGAATCCTGGATTTGTGTTACACGCATAGTCTTTATATCCGTTCATAAGATTATTTATTAGGCAGCTACAGGACTCAAATATGCGTGCACTGTGTGCTGGCAAGTTGTAGATGCTGTGCTGCTCACTGTTAAGCTCACAACTATGACCTTTGTCATTGGGTATAGAGTGAGAAGGGGAAATCAACACATAGGGCACAACAAGATAAAGGTGGTAGCAGAAAAGTCAGGACAAGGAGATCAATACTAGCTAGCTATATGTTTACATACATTTTAGATGGCAGCAATTTTAAATCTTAGTTAATTATTCTTCATAAACTCCCTAAGAAAATTGTATAGCGGCTGCTCCAGCTGCTTTCGACAAATGGCAATCACAACAAGAAATTTAAACATAACAGATATTTCAGAAAGATTTAAAACACCTGTTCTTTCAAATCACGGACTTCCTTGCTCTCCTTGTTGCTACGAGCAGCACCAAGTTCAACAGATGCTACCCTTTCAGCAAATTTCAGTGTGCTTATTGTCTCCCCATAAGATTCCATATCTGGGCTAACATGGATAAACATCAATGTCTTTGCTTGTCCAGCTGGCAAAACCAAATAGAGTTTTCAATATGTTAAACAAAATATGTAAGACATTTTCAAACAAACAAATAAAGAATTTAAAGCTCACATAATGAATGCTGGAGCAGCTGGGTAAGCTTGCTGTTGCGGTACGGCACATGATTGCTTTTCTGTGACAGAGCAGAGATAACATCCCCCAATGCAGATAAAGACTTATTTATATGCTGAGCCTCTTTTAATCTGTCTCCTGTAGCTTCAGATTTATCAACTCTCTCACTGCCAGCAAGGTCTACAAGGTGTAGACATCCACGCAGTATGGCACCTGTTTCCAGATCGTTTCCTTGTACATGAACAGTCAAGACACTGCAAGTAGAACATACATTCCATTTCAATGCTTCTAAATCACAAAAACATGTCAA
>JBBBWG010008469.1:0-14702 GCA_037176905.1 Azolla pinnata | reverse complement strand
TGGATTTTTGACAAGAGTGATAGGAAGGGGTAATATTGACAATAATGAGAAGAAGAAGAAGAAGAAGAAGAAGAAGAGGCTAGATCCGTAATTGTGGAAAGCTTACACAATACAAACGCAACGCAAATACAAAAAAAAAGGCACAGAGAAACGCAGAGCTTGAAACAGAGAAACGCAGGAGCAGGGGAGCAGGAGCAGGAGCAGGAGCACGAGATGTATATAAGCACCGCGCGAGGAGAGGGGGCAATCGGGAGAGTAACAGAGTTTCTATCACTCCACATCCACGGAACACACCAGAAAGCCGGGATTGGTTCGATCATGGATCGGAAGGAAGATGCTAATCGCTTGGTTGTCCACGCACCGTCACATGCTGACCCCAACATGAAGGTGGAAGAGGGCGCTGCTTCCATGGATTCGTCTTTGGAGGAAGAAGAAGCCCATCTTCTTCTTGTCGATGGGCATACCAATTCAGATGATGGTGAGGATGTTACTCTGGGCTGTGAAGAAGAAGAAGAAGAAGGAGGAGGAGGAGGAGGAGAAGAAGATTCTGAAGGAGGAGAAGAAGAAGATTCTGAAGAAGGAGGAGAAGAAGAAGATTCTGAAGGAGGAGAAGAAGAAGATTCTGAAGAAGAAGGAGGAGAAGAAGAAGATTCTGAAGAAGAAGACGGAGGAGGAGAAGAAGAAGATTCTGAAGAAGGAGAAGAAGAAGAAGAAGAGTCTGAAGAAGAAGAAGAAGAAGAAGAAAAACAACAACAACAACAAAGGTTTCCGGATGCCATGATCATTGAGGATGGTGATGGTGATGGTGTGGAAGAAGCAGATAATGGGGCAGTAGTAATGCCATACGTGCCAACAGAAGAAGGATATCCATGTACGATTATCCATGATTTATGGTCTCTCCAACCAGCATTACGATCATCGTCGGAAGAAAGTGTGAAAGGAGCTGGTGCTGATCTTTTAGTTGTGGATCTTGGGAATCCAATAGATGGGAGCGTAGTCCTTCCCTCGCCGCCTCCTGCTGATCATCATCCTCACAGGCATAGCCATGTCCGATACTCCTCAGCTGTTCGCGATTTCCCTGTTGGATGCATTCCTCGCGGAGTCAAGCCGTGAGTTTGTCCCCCACTATTTGACAAAACGATTCTTTTTCCTCCGCCTCACCGACCTAGTTTTTATAGTGCTCAATTTCGGTCCTGTAAATCTGTAAGGATTCTTTCTAGATTTTTACTTCTGGAAAGACCTTGGTTTATCTGTTTGCACTCCTTAGACATGCTCAAGCAAGTTGTGATGTAGCTTCTTTTTTCTTGCTACACAACCATGTAGTATTGATGAGACTAGTTAGGTATGATGTGTATTGATGAGACTAGTTGGTCTGTATACTGATGATGAGAGATCATCGTGTTTTGGGGGTTTTGATGAGCAACAAACCGAATAAAAGGAGTGTTCTGCAAATTTATGTTGGCGGAATGTTTCACGTGTTCTGATTCATGGCATGTCTTTGTTATTTCCCTGTGCTCAACTTTTCTGTCAACATTCTGTTTTTCTGATCTTGGGGTATTCATCTGTGTTTCTAAAGTATGAATCGGGTGCCTACGGTGAGCTCAATGACAAGGACTTCAATGCTCAATGATCAAGTCCAAAAGATTTACGCCATGCTAGTTGATATCTAACCTTGCCTCTTGATAGGGGGGAACTGCCTATCGAACTCAATCGCAAGATTCACATTGTATCTCTTTGGAGATCAGCATGCACTTGAAGCCATTCCTTGAACCCCAACAAGAAAAATTAACGCTAAATCTAACACCTATTGAAGGTAGATGCTGGCCTCAATTTTGTGCATTCTTGATTTCATGGTCAAAATGGTGTACTATCAAATAAGTAGTAAGCATTGCAATTATGTCATCTTTCCTAGATTCACAACAAAAAACCAGCCAATGATTCAACAGGAAATGGTAGACAACCTAATTTACATAATGCGCTTCAAGGGAAAGTCACTAAGAACATTAAGAGCATTAAGCAGGCCTCCATCAGATTATGACTAATACTACAGCAGTCCGAACATGCATGCAAGTCACTAAGAACGTTAAGAACATTAAGCAGGCCTCCATCAGATTATGACTAATACTACAGCAGTCCGAACATGCATGCACTTAATTTGAAACCTCAATACGATTATACAATTCTATACCAGACTTTCAAAGAAAAAACTATTCTTCTGATGGGCTTCATTTTGAATCTTGGGTCCAGACTATTAAAATAAAAGAATACCAGAATGACATACTTTAAGTGGTTTTCTTTACAAATCCTTATCTTACAAAATACCGACAATGTTAGCCTCCCATCAAAATAAAAAATTATGTGCCATTCCTTCTCAAAAAATGATTGTCAACAAGACAAGAACAATATATGGGCATATATACTACATTCGGCTGCCCTCTCCATGCCCCCTATCAGGATTAACTCTCGCCTCCAATAGTAATCAGATTCTTCATAATGTGATTTCCGTCATCTCAAATCTTTGATTTCTTATGCAGTTGTATATTATTAGCCTTTACTTGATCCAAATTTCATTAGAGCTTCAGTAGGATCATCATAATTGTCAATAAACCAAAGATTGAATTCATGGAAACGTTTGATCTTTTTGTCAAATCCTGTGATGTAGTTGTTATGAATGATAGTTTGTTTCCCATGTGTCTCACTTCTCCATGTTTCATTCTTGAAATATAAACCTCCTGAAGGAAAGGCCTGTTGTGGCAACAAATAAAGTTTTACCTGCAGAGATTCACACCTAGTGAGTATAGTAAATTACATAAGTTTTTAAGCAAAGGTAAAACGTCCACATCATGTATGCATATATATAATATGTAAGTATCAGGAGAAAATCTTTGTGTACATGCAATATTTAGATCTAAATATATTTCATTCTTTAGACTTTAACTGAAGTAGACTAAGATAAAGGATTACTCGATCTGCTGTCTTGTTGAGAGCCCAATTAAAGGCTGGTTGATCATTAGCCTTGGCTTTAGGGGACCATGGCTGTGCCTCAAGCTCCTTAATCCATTCCTTTAGGATAAGTTTTCCACCATGTGTTGGTCTTATAAAGAGCAAACAGCTGCAAATGTAGGTTCTTCCTTTCTTCCCTGGAGGGGGTAGTTCATGTGAGTGGTGTGAAGGTTTAATCTGCAATAAGAATAAACTCCATCATTTAGAAATGGAGACGGGAAAAAATGGGAAGAGAAAATTCAGGGACCCAAGAAAATGAACAGGACAAAAGCCCCCAATTTTAGAACCAAAAGACACATATCCCCTCACACATTTCAGACGATGCTGAAGCATTCATCATTTCATGTTTTGACAGTGAACACTAACATTCCCATGTAAGTATTTGTACAGGGCTGTTGGAGAGCCCATTTTGTCATAAGTGAGTTTTTATATAATTTGGTCTCGGCAACCAATAGTAACAAGTTAGATAGCTGACCACTCCTACAGTTTAACCAATCATGCCATCCAAACAGCCTCACATAATGGACTATGGAACATGATCCCATGTTGGAGCCGGCACAAAAATGTCACATGATCTCACAAGCTTGCCTTGTACCTTGATAGGAGCTATGAAATTCACTCATTGACCAGCAAGTATGAGTATGCTAATCACAAAAGCAGAAATCAGAAACATAACAATTTGATCATTGAAGACAATGGTACAATCACTTCAAAACATGTTCATCAGTATAAACATAAAAAGACAATTTTTACCGTAGTCATGTCATCCATGAAATATATATCATAATCCCCCTTGAAGTGTACAAATGGATCCTTCAGCCACACCATGTCGACATCATTGTACAAGACAGAGTATCCCAACTTCAATATTTGAAGCAAATGCCTTGGCCTTCGTGATGTGAAATTGAAAAAACCCTTGAAAGTTAATCAGAGAGAGATCAGTCTAAAGGTGTACCTCATGCAACCAAATAACATAGAGAGAACGAATTATGATACAAAGGTAGCCTCGCATCCTCTGGAGCATTTACAGAAATAATCAATATAAGTTCGTAGTATGAAAGGCTATTTTCATGATCAGCATTTTAACACTACCCATTTACAATAGTAACTAAAGGATACAAAGGATTATATAAGCTGACTCAGCTTGTTGAATCGAGCTAATATGCTACACCACTGCTGCAGCCTCATTGGAATCAGCAAATGATCTCCTAGTTCTAAGCATACACCATATTATAGCATCAAATGGCGATCCACTGAGGCAATGAACCTACCTCCAGCCTAAATACCACATATACTCATAACATAATCAATCTAATTAACAGTACATCTATGTCAAGACCAAGCAAACTATACCAATACTACAGATCACATGTGTGTTTGTGGCCTGGCCAATGTCCTTCTTATGACAATAGAAATTAGTTCTAATCCAATCACATGGATAAAAACTGTTGCCGACCAAATCATTTTCGACCTAGCTAACAGTCAATCCTTGTAGGATCTACTTGATTGAAATAATGCATATTTACATATGGGCTCATAGAAAGATCATCCTTACCTACTTAGGTAAATTAAACCCCTAGTTCTGAGCCCATACTTTAGCATGAGTCAGAATGTGCTATCTCTAATCACACTGGTTCCAAGAATATGGGACGATCTCAGCTTACTGAGTCTTTCTCAAATCACACAGATTGTTGACCCCATGTCTATGATCATTGTAATATATCAGCAAAACTATACCCCACCCACTTCTTAATGCTTGGTCACCGACCAAAGGACACCTATCTCTGACTCAATTATGCACGTTACTGTATGATTGTATATTCTCTAAATCTGAAAATAGCAGCGAAACCCAGTTCATACATCTAAGCTGTTGCAGCTGACTTGAGAGGAATGAACAATCTCAAGATACCCCATTTATCTCTGTTTTTAATCCCAGTCTATCAAACGTAAGATGACAAGTACGTCTGCACTATCATCCACCTAGAATGAGAGAGATCACTGGCAGATCTACAAGAAGAAGAGTCACGAGATGACTAGGGACACTGACAAAAGGCCTGAACTTCTAACAAGATCCACAGAGCCGTTGTACCAGAAAAATACCTGCGATCCGAACTTGTGAGCTTGTTGGGGCGGCAAAGCAGGAGGTATAAGAACGGCATGTCCGGGCCATTTCTGATTGACTTCATACAATGTAGCATAATCTTCGGCTATGACAAGGACGCCATGGTGCCGGTGGAATCGAGACACGCTGATGAGCCAGTTAGTGAGGAAGGGCAGGTACGGCTGACTGACGACGCACACGATCACGGTCTTGTTCTGATGGATGGCATGGAGGGCGTCGGGGAGGGAGTAAGAGCGCCATCGCTGCTGCTGATCTACGGCCTGCTGATGCAGCTGTTGCGGCTGCTGACGATGTGCGATGGTGGGCACGGCAGGGGAGGGGAGATGGGAGCTCCTGTGATCTAAGGCGATGAGGGGGAAGAGGAAGCCGAGGAGGAGAATGGCAGTGACGAGGAGGCTGAGCGTCGTCGCAGAGTGCGACAGGGAATTAGGGTTTCGTTGCTGGAAGGCACCCCAGTGAGCTTGTTTGCGAAGCTCCTTCATCTCCCCTGTTCTTCTTTCTTCTTCTTCTTTCTTCTTCTTCTTTCTTCTTCTTCTTCTTCTTTCTGCTTCTTCTTCCTTCTTCCTTCTTCTTTCTTCTTCTTCTTCCTTCTTCTTCTTTCTGCCTTTCTTCCTTTTGTACCTAAAACCTTCACAATTTGGCTATGGCTATGGCACCTTCTCATCTTGCCTGTAAACCCTAAACAACCCTAAACACTAAACCCTAAACCCTAAACCCTAAACCCTAAACACTAAACACTAAACACTAAACCCTAAACCCTAAACCCTAAACTAACATTCTTTCTGCCCTGACTCTTCTCTTCCCGCTACGACACCTGCTCGTCCGCTTTGAGCTTCTTTCCTGCCCCACAACTCTTCTTTGCTCTTGCCATCTTCTGACCCGACGCATTTACAGAAGAAAGCCTCACAAGATCCTTGCCCATCGAAAGGCCACGGGTGGCCTTGTAATCGCGACCCTGGCTCCTTGCATCGCGCCGTCGTCGTCGAGTTGAGCAGTAACGAGTAGCGGAAGGTGAGCAGTTGTTCGGGAAAGAGCTGCGAAGATCGTGGCAGAAGCTAGCGGCGATTGTGGACGAGAGGGGTCTGTGGGATCGATCCTACCTTGCTTTTGTTGTTCCCCCGATCCACTTGTTTTGAGAAGGATAATGGTAGCTCGTCAACGAATCTTAGTAGCAACAAAAATTGTTGCTTTATCCCGTGTCATTTTGAATTTTAATAGTGCCCCACTAATCGTATTCTACGACTCCATAGAAAACATTATCCCATGAAAACGATAACAAAATTTAATAGAACGTAAGGTCCCAAAGCTTGATGCTCTATCCAACGTGACGACTACTTATTTCGGAAGATGTATCGTAAACGTGTGAGGACTTAAGCCGGACCAGATCAGTGCCTAAATCCATCAGATCTTGCTTAGTTTATCACAAAGTGTTGCATTGGTGGGGGAAATCTTTGCAGCTCCGATCGTGGCCACCCCATCTCCTAGTCCATAGAAGTGAAAGACTTTGAGTTTCCAGATCTCTGGATGTCCCACATGTTTGCAATCAAGAAACAGTGTCTCCACTTGGATCAACCTATCTACAATCAAGAAAAGACCCCTTGCTATGACACGCGCGAAGGAGGAGGAGGAGCTCACGTGGAAGGTCGAATTTGTGCACGCGTGAAAGGATTTACGATCAGGAGAGAGCGTCGAATGTCAAGACTTGTAAGTATATATAAACCCCCGAAAGGGCCACACATGACAACTCTGCTAGTTAATCGGAACCGTAGTCTCGTAATCCAATTGTTAATTGGAACCGTAGTCTTGTAATCCAATTGTTAATTGGAACCGTAGTCTCGTAATCCAATAGTTAATCGGAATCGTAGTCTCATAATCCAATTGTTACTCTCTATTAGTAAGCATGGTTGCCATCGATGTTATGCATGTATGTATGCATGTCGATATGAAGTTCAATAGCAGCACGACATGAGCTCATGTATGCTATGCATGCATGCATGCATGCATGGGTGCATCGGTCTGCCACACGTGTTCATGCATGTATGTTCGCCCCCATGTACATGCGTGGCAAGCGCTCATGTGCTCATGTATGTATGCGTGCAAGGGGTGCATGTGTTTATGCATGCATGTATGGATGCGTGGCATGCGCCTATGTATGGATGCGTGGGTGCATCTGTTGCATCACACGTGTTTAGGCATGCATGTTTTGCTCCTATGTATGTATGCATGCGCGCATGTATGTATGCGTGCATGCGTGTGCATGTGAGGGTGCATGCGTTTATGCATGTATGCGTGGCATTGCGCTTATGTATGGACATACGGGTGCATCTGTGTCTCACACGTGTGTACATGTATGTATGTATGTATGCATGCGTCGTTCACATGGGTCGTGTATGCATGCATGCATGCATGCATACATGCATACATCATGTATGATCTTAAGAAGAAAGAAAAGCAAAGTATCAAGAGCGAGCGTTATCTGAGAGAGAGCTTCGCCATCGCCATCGCCGTCGCCGTCGCCGTCGCCGTCGCCGTCGCCGTCGCCGTCGCCGTCGCCATCGCCATCGCCATCGCCATCGCCGTCGCCGTCGCCGTCGCCATCCGAATGCTTTCTATCTCTGCAGAGCTCTCCCCTCTTCCTTCGCCTTCTTCGTCCACCTCACCTTCTTCTGCGAAATTCCCGCATTCTCGCCACGCCCGGCAAGTACCTCCCCGCGCACCTTGCTCGTCTTCTCCGTTGCCGCTTCCCTCACCCGGTTTTCTCCTTCTCCGCTCTCGTGGCACCGTTCCGGCTTCGCCATGACTGCTCCCGTCTCGTCCTCGTTGTCTGCAGCTCGAACTCCACCGAATGCGTCTTCTTATCCTTCTTCTTGTTGTTCTTCTCAACCTTCGCGGCCGCAGGTCTACTGTGGACCACCACGCGACCTTCCACGATCATCGTACTCTCAAGCCTTCTCTGTTTCCATCTCCGCCTTGAAATTGCACCCCTTCTTCCTGCACCATCGATTCGAGAAAGCTCGGACGAGGCGTATTCATGGTCAGGTATGCCGTTCTCTCAGTTTTTCTTTCCATTCAGATGAATCCACAGAGGACATGGATGGTCAGGAGAGAGAGAGTGCCTCACGACATTTAGCAGACAAAGCCAGTGCCCGGGACACAGCAACTCTTTCGAAAAAGGACAATTTTAACAATTTTGGACAAGATAAGGGAGTCGGGGTCTATCCATCCCCACACCAGAAACCGAACGATGGATCGTTTCCACAGAAGAACGCAATCTCTGGACGTTCACGTTTCCAGGGTGAGTTTTATGCCTCCATAAGTGAGGTTGAGACAGATATTCTGAGCGATGCTGTTGAAGCTTCCAAATTTTCTTTTAACGAAGAAGAAAAGCGGAGATACTTTATGCCTCAGAGAGATGACCAGGAATCGATGGCACAGAAGCACATTCCTCCCCAAAGTTCACGTTTTCAGAACCCGTTCTATGCTTCCAGGATCACTGTTGAGTTAGATCATAGCAGTGGTGCTAACGCTTCTGAAAACTCTGCTAACGGGCAAGACAAGCAACCGTCTTTGTACAGTAATCAGCTGGTTGAAACTGGACACCAAATTAATGTTGTTAATTCTCTCAAATTTTCTGCAAACAAAGCAAACCAAAGATCTTTGTATGGTTACCAGCAGTTAGAAAATGACCAAGGTAACCGTCACAATCCTTCTCTTAGCAAACAAGAAAAGCAGCCGTCTTTGTACAGCAATAGTCAGCAGATCAACAATCCCCAAGATAGCTTTCACAATCGAAAGCCACCGGATTCTATAAGGACGGATAATGATGGAGAACAATCTACAGCGTACTCATCCAAGCTCGAGGAGATACTGGCCAAATTCAAAAAGAAACCAGGTTTTCATAAAGATCCTGGAGCTGACAGAGCAAATGATTTTCGTTCTCAACATGTAGAAGCTGAGATGGTGCAAGACAAGGATGTTATGTCGAGGTTGAAGAAAGAAGGCAGGCAAGGTTCAAGGATCAATCGTAATGCTTCAGAAGGTGGGAGAAAAACTACTCAGTATCAGCATAAGCAAGGGAGAAGTCCCTTGTTCAATGATAAAGTGGACTTGTTTGGGAAAGAGAAGCCATTCATGGCGGAAGTTGATGGAAGAGATAGCTTGAGTCAGAAATCGCTGTTCAGCTTATCTGGTAGTAGTAGCACCACCCGGAAAACTAAAAGAAGACATACATCAGAATCCATTGGTTCTCGCTCAAAACCTTCTAGACTATCAGTTCCTAGTTCAAATGCTGTGGACAAGTCACAAGAAAGGATACTATCTGTGGAACAAGATGATGAGGAGGCTATTTCTAGAGAGAAATCGCCACTCAACCGCTCTGGTAGTAGTAATATTCCATGGAAAGCCAAGAGAGAACACACGTTGTCAAGTAAGATCCTTATCCAAACTAAACCAGGGGGTAACACATTATCATCTACCGGTTCTCATTCCAGCCTTTCTAGAACATTGGCTCCTAGTTCAGATGAGAAGAGTCTAGGGCATGGGGAAAGGCATAAAATGAGTGTAAAACAGAGTGACAACAAGGAGAACGACAGCAAGATTGCAAAATCAGAACGTGGACTAAACAATCGTGATGTGCCACTATTGACGATTCAAGATTTTGGTAATTCGATCAATGAGACGGATATTGATACGAGTGATTCAGGTGATGAATATGATAGCAGTTGGTCTATTGATTCAGACAATGATGAACCTGATAATAGTTTTACAGAACGGCATGATTGTTCTAATAAGACGTCATCAGGAAGTTCCCTCTCTGAAGTCATGGATAGCAATGTGTCATCTAGTCCTAATGATAAGCCTAGTGTTGCTACATGGCATAAACATTCCATACCAGATATACCGTTTGAATTCCAGTATAGCTATACAGAGACCCCTAACATCCCAATCGTGCGCTACCGAGAGACTCCTTTCTCTCCTTTTGGACCATTAACCATGGAAAGGCCATGGACAGGACGTGCACCTTTGAAGCCAAGCAAGAAAAAGCTGCCAGAGTTTGATTCCTTCAAACCTCCTCCTAAGGGAAAAAAGGGAGTAAAGTTTGTTCAAGATCCAGGTCCTTTCCCAAAAGGTGAAGGCCCAAAACCATCCAGGACGAGGGAAGAGATTATGGGGGAACCTTTGACAAAAGAAGAGATCACAGAACTTGTGGAGAGATGCCATAAAGAAAGACGTCAGCTAAATCTTGGTATTGTCTTCATAGATAACAAGAAAATTGTGGAGTATTCATGTCATGCTTGTTAGTTATTTTATTAGGTAGTTGACTGTAACCACATAGATACCATCTGGTTTTAGGGTATCATGCAGTTCTCATTTAAATGTTATTACACTAATGGAGTAGATGGAACAGAACATATTCATATTGGAAAAGAATATATCCTATGTAAGTCAGTGCAGCATTTCTTTTCTGTCGTTCATTTAATTTTGCGCCTGCAAGGGTGCATCAACTAAAACGAGGGCATGTACAATGATGAACATAATTTTCCTCGGATGCTTTGCTTTTAAGATATAGTTCATTTCTTTCAGGTCAGAGAAGCACTAAATACTGCATATTTGCAGGTAGAGATGGACTAACTCACAATATGCTGGATCTGATTCACTGCCATTGGAAGAGAAGGAGAGTTTGCAAAATCAAATGCATAGGTGTCCCTACATTGGATATGAAGAATGTTTGTTTTCATGTCGAGGTTAGTGCTCATTGTATGAATGTATCGACTTTCCATGTGATTCTAGAAGAAACCAGGGGTCATTTGCTGTTACGTCCTGTCTCTCAATGTATATTACAAAGGAAATGTTCTATTTAGTTGTTATCTTCTGCCGATATTTTTCATTTAATCTTTGAAGATGCAGCCTATACTTCTAGGTTGCAGTATTTAAGTAATCTTTCAAACCATACAGGACAAAACAGGTGGAAAAATAATATATCAGACTGGAGGCATTTTGTATCTTTACCGTGGGCGTAACTACAACTACAAAGATCGTCCAAAAATTCCAATTATGCTGTGGAGACCAGTCACTCCAGTGTATCCTAAGCTAATCCAAGAGGCTCCGGCAGGTCTCACCAAAGAAGAAGCAAATAAGTTACGTCAACTTGGTGAGAAGGTTGAACCAATGTGCAAGCTAGGTAGGGATTCATTTCTGTTAAAAAAAGCTCTTGCTGTATTCTGATATTCTTTTTATGAAAAAAACTCAGTTCTAGTAAGCTAGGTAACGGATTTGCTAGGTATTTTCAGTGCCTGAGATTGACGTTTTGGGCAGAGTTAAACCAAATTTAGCATAGATAAAAGTTGTGCTTCACTACGTATTCTATGCAGTTTGAAGTATTATGACGAATGTCTTTCTTGAGAACAACACCATTCTTGGTGGAAATAATATGCACCGTAATATAGCCCTGCAAATGTCGAAAAACCTTCATTGGAGTCATAGACACATCATAATTCCAACATATTCTGAGAGGGCACTCTCTATACATGAACAAGGTCTCAAATTTTTAATTTGGAATAGTTTTGTAGTTAGTTTAGGTAATCTGATTAAAGATCTGAAAAATGAATTTTTTGTATAACATAATATGTGAGCTAAGTAAAAAGAAGAACTATTTTTTGTTTTGCTTTTATGAAATTCTATTCTAATGTTATATTATGATATCCTGATGACAGGTAAAAATGGAGTGTACCTGAGTCTTGTTGAAGATACAAGGGCTGCATTTAAAATTGATGAGCTAGTACGCATTGATTGTCGAGGACTGAATCCAAGTGACTACAAGAAAATTGGGGCGAAATTGAGAGTAATCTGGACTTGAACTGGAGCTATTTTCTGAACTTGTTATTGTGATAGTTAACAAGATATCTGTTTTTTTCATGCAGGATCTAGTGCCTTGTGAGCTTCTTTCTTTTGATAATGAACACATCTTGATGTGGAAAGGGAATGAAAATCATGCTACTGTCTCTAACTCACAAGCTCCTGAAGAAGATGACAGTGTAGGACAGAGTACTGTTTGTGAGGATTCTCATGTAGATGAAAGTTCATCACCGTCAATAACTTTGGACACCTTGGAAGATGACAATTTGAATAAAAATACTATATGTTCAGAATCCGAGAGTTTTGGCAATGGTAATTCGATGCATGAATCAGAAAAAGAGAGCATTCCAACATCTTATGATATTGTTTATGAATCAAATGAGGCAGTGGAGGTATCAGAGACTCCATCTTTGATGGATACAGTGAGTCACATGATGGATGAAAAAAATGATGCTGATCTCGTTTACAGTACTGGGAAAGATGAGACTTTAGTTTTGTATATTGATGATCTATGGGAAAGTGCTATTGCATCTGGAATGGCATTGGAATTGAGTGTGGGTGATGTTGATAGCGATGAAGTGGCCAAGAAATCACGTGAATTAGCCAAATCAGCGCCCATTGGGCCTTCATATACTGAAGGATTAATCAGACAACTGAAACTGAAAACTCCAAAGATTAAGAAACCAGATGAACTAAGAATCCAGTTCGGTAAACCCAAAAAGAAGCAGAATCGGCTAGCATCTCGGCCATATAAGACACAAGCAGTTGATGTACCTCCATCCGGAGGGCTACCAGTTACTGAGTTGGCCAGACTTTTGGCATCTCGGTAGCCCTTTTCTTTCCTTGGTATGGTTATGTAACTCCTCATCTGTTAAGGTTCTTGGTCATTGATTTATTATTTCATTTGGATGATTGAGTATTGCCTAAGCCATGATATGATATGGTTATAAATATTTACAGGACCTACAGTAAAAGGTTTGAAGAGTATCAAACATTTGTAGCCCCCGTGGAGAAAAGGTTTAAAAGCAAGCGAGCATGAAAATGCAGATTATATCAGAAAGCTGAACCTGATGGCTGGGGGATTGAACAGCTGAGGTTGTCGTTTCGGGCGATTCCCTTCCCTTTTTTCTTCTTCTCTGCTATCCATGGTGCTATAGCGATCAACCGATCGATCGATCGGGCAGGGGGACAATGCCTTGTGTTGTGTTGTGTGGTTTCTATGGAAGCGAGAACTGCGTCGATCTAGACTGTCTTGTGTGTCCGGCTTCTTATTGGAATGAGTACACACACACACACACTACACACACTCTACACTCGCATTGGATTCTGTATGTAAGTTTTTGTTTTGTTTGGGGGTTGGAATAAACAAACATTTGCTCTTGGGCTTCTTCTGGTTCCGAGGCGGGCGCAAGAAGAATCTAAAGATAGGAAACTCGGGCCCCCGCTTCTTGACGAAACCGACGGGGAGATTTATGAGAGTAAACAAAAAAAAGTGTAGAGATGCCCCCTTGCCTCCTGTCCCCACCTTGTTGATGTTTCAGCAGCAGCTCAAAGAAGAGCTTCCTTCCTCTTGCTTTGCTTCTTCTTCTTCTTCTTCTTGTAGTTCTTCTCATCATGGGGCCAAAGCAGATATCAGAGTCAAAAGCCAGTAGTGCCCCCTTGAAGATGATGGTTTTGACTTTGGGCTCCATACCCAATCAGAAGCTGCTGCTGCTGCTGATGATTATGATGATGTGATGATGATGATGATGATGAAGCAGCAGCAACAGCAGATGAAGAAGATGTACCGACATCTAGGCACAACCTTTTACTGCTAACTAGATAGCACTAAGCTACTATTCCTCCTCTCGAGTCCAGTCCCTTCGGTTACAATTTACGATCCCACCGCCTACCCGACATCGGTGAAGAGCCCTGCCCGTTTCTACACCGATAGATACGTTTAGCAGGTAGCTGCAAGTGCAACGCGAGCACGATTTCTACGTGCGAATGCATCGTTTTTAGGATTCCTAAAATCCCTATACCCACACATAGTCGTAGTAGTAGTAGTGGTGGTGGTGGTGGGAATGTAGTGCCCTGATCTCATTGTAAGTGATTGACCGGTTACACTCTGAAACACACAATTGTTGTATGTAATTATCGACCCTACCAAGAAGCAGAAGAGACAGTTACTACACTTTTCTTTCTTCCCTTTCTTTCCCTGGCCATGGTTCAACATTCAGCTGGACTGGGACCGTGGCCAGCCCTTTGGAAAACAAGGAAGAAGAAGGAAAACAAAAAGAAGAAACCTATGCTGATTCGATACTAGATGGTTTTGACATTCTACTATTCCAGGGTCCACGCGGCATCGGCGCCGTTTCCACGGCCGCAGCAGCAGCAACAAGCGTCCAGAAGAAGAGAGGCTTTTCACATGGAGGAAGCACGGTGCGGGTGGCTGGCGGGAGCAGCTCGCGTTATCGTCGTTGCTGCTTGAGAGCATAGACATGAGATGCCACTTGTCGTCGGCACACGTCGTCCACAAAAGTGTGCGTAGGTCATGGCCAATGGCCGAACCAGCTCGCTTTATTGTTGTTGTTGTTGTTGTTGTTGTCAATGCTTGGCAAGAAGAGAGAGATGAGTTGCCGCCGCCCGTTGGCGCATGTCGTCCACAAAGCGCTTGTAGTTCTTGGCAGACGAGCCGCCGGCCGCCGTGGCCGCGACGGCCGAGCGCCTCAGCTCGTGGACG
>JBBBWG010008458.1:0-24188 GCA_037176905.1 Azolla pinnata | reverse complement strand
GCTAAATTTTTGTACGAGTATATATGGTGTTGATACGGATGTCCCATAGAGCTGGTGAGCGACCAAGGGGCGCATTTTTTCAACGACCTAGTGCGCGGCCTCATGCAGTATTATGCAGTGGTCCATCGGCGGAGTACGATGTACTATCTGCAGGGAAACGACCTGGCGGAAAGTACAAACAAGACCCTACAGACAATATTGCGGAAAATCGTGGAAGAAAATCGGATGGACTAGGATTGTAAGTTGCATTCCGCACTATGGGCATATCGGACTAGTTACAAAACTAGTATATGGTCGACACCATTCCGAATGGCCTTCGGCTTGGAAGCCGTTATGCCATCGGAGTTCATCGTTCCAAGCCTGCGGATTCAGTTGGAGCATAAGTGCGGAATGAATGATTTCCGGAAAAGTGCGGTAAGTGCGAATTCCAGATAGTTCGAATTCTGAAAGGGCTTTCGGAAAGATTTGGGAGAGATTTGGTCGGTAGAATCGTCGGGATTCGATGCAATTAAGAGCCTCGTACTTCAATTAATGGGAATAACGGTCGCACGTGTGAAAACCAGCTTTTTCTCAGTTGCTTTTCAGAGAACTGGCGACGAAAAGTAATCATTACCTGGTATAGTAATCTGAGAAACACAAAAGTGAGGTGGCCAGCGGAAATCTATTATTACTTTTCGTGGCGTCGCGCCTTAATTAGCAAAGGACGGGCGGCGCATGCTATTAATCACAATAATATGGTTTTTTTGAAAATTAAACCGCCGAGCCCCGACCTATAAATACCGTTTTGTTGGCAAACTGGTTTATTCCTATTATTGTTTTTGCGACGGAATCGAGCGCTTGCGATCGAGACAATGAGGCCGACCGAACAGATTTTTTTCCGACCGGTGGCGCGCCTCAACCAATGCGGCCTAGGTAGCTATTTGCGCATCGGCCAGGCGACGCCATGGGCAAACTTGGAGGAAGCCTTAGAGCGGGCGGACGTTGACGAGATGTCCCGAGAGGCTATCCGGGCCTTCCTCGATTTGGAGGAAGGCAGAGCGAAGCGGGTCGACACATACGACGACTCGACCCTCACGGAGTATTTCGGCGAGTATTCGCCGATGGCGAAATCGTTCTGAATCACCGGCGGGGCGGAGCGTGGCGTTCAAGGAGTACGCCAGCTTCTGCATGCAATGGATGTTGGTGCAACAGAGCCTCTACGCGGTAACGAAGATCTGCGGTAGCATCATCATCGCAGGCTAGGAGAATAAGACCCTCAATTGGGCTGCGATCACATCGGAGGCCCTGATCCGAGAAGTCACGGCAACTCGGAAGAGCCGTGCCCTCGGCCTAGGTGTATTGGCTGGGCAGGCTTTACCCGCCACCGCTAGGGAAGGAACGACCCGAGAGCCGGAGCCGCGATCTTGCTAAGGGGAAGGGGCCGGAGCGACCCGAGCCCGAGCCGATCTGGGAGATCGAGACGTCGGGGTCGTCACCCGCTCTGGAAAACATTCCGGAAGTGGCACCCGTCAAGGAGCAGCCGCGGAGGCTACGGAGGCGGCTGCGACGACCGGCGTCAAGGAGACAGAAAACGGGTATGATCCCAGTCATACAGTTTCAGGCCACTGGACCCCCGTGACGAACCACGGTACGCGTCGTGCCAATCGTAAGAGTCGAGCCGGCGGCACCAGCATCGGATTCCACGGCTATGTGACAGGCAGAGCCAGAGCCAGAGGCAAAGCCAGAGCCCGAGCCCGAGCTCCCTGTCGTACCGGAGCCGGACTTGGGAGCAACCACAGCGGCGGCAGAAGCGGAAGTAGCGGAGATCCAGATTCCAACTTGGAATCTCGGAGAACGGATTGCAATCGACACCCCAAATGTGGAATGCAGACACGCCGCAGGTCGGAGAAGGGGCGGCAGGGCAAGATTCGGAGGTGGAAATCATCACCTTCGAGGACGACGAGGAGATAGAGCCGGCTGTTCCCAAACCCCCGAGGAAATCGCCGACGGAGAAACGGAAAAGGAAGAGGAAGAAATCGGCGACACAGGAATCCGCGGGTCGACTGGTCATCAGGCTCAAGAAGAAAGGCTCCGCACCAACCGCGGAAGCTGTAGACGAGGAAGGAAGGCCTGGAAGTACGGCCGAAATTTTGGCGGCGACTGTACATAGCACGGAGGAGGGCACTGTGGTGAGTGTACAGGAGGAACGAATCGCCGAACCCGTACTAAGTACGGATGAGGTGCGGCCACCGACCGAAGGCGAAGGGCCAGTCGTGGAGACAGTTGGCGCACCGACGCTTGAGGCGACCGAGGCAGTCGACACCAACGCACAAGGGCCGGAAGAAACCGAACGGGACACCGTTCTAGTCAGCCAACCATCGTCACCCATGAGTACAGCGGCTACGGCCGTAGCGGCTGGCGGAGTAAAAGCAGAGACAGAGGTTCATTCGACGCGAGAAGACACGACCGAAATCATGCTAATGCTAGAAAAGACGATGGAGAAAGTGTGCGAATGGAGCGAAAGGATCCAAGCTCAGAGTTCGGCGACCGCAGAACGCGACGTGCAAGTATAGAGAAGACGCGTCGTCAATTGTGAAGACACACTTAAGCGGAAAGTCGCGCCTCTTACGGATGTTGAGAAAGAGCAAGTAGCGCTCCAACAGGCGATGGAAGCCAAGGATGCGAAGTTGGCAAAGGTACGGGGCAGAGCTCGAGGCAGAACGAAGAACCCGTACCGATGCCGAACAACATCGCAAACAGCTCAAGGAAGCCCAAGCGGACGTCAAGTCGTTTAAACGACGACTGGGCGTGGCTAAGGAGGATGTGGCGGAGGCAAGGAATGAAGCACGGAAGATGTCTGATGCTTTCCAAATTCTTTAGGAGGAGCAGAAACGGAAAAGCGCGAAGTGGAAGCGGATCCAAACTCGCTTACGGCGGATGTCAAAAGTAAGTTCGAAGAAAAAGGCCGATTAAAGCAGGCGATTGCGAGTTTGACCGCGGAAGCTGCGAAGCTTAAGGACGAAAAGGGCGGTGCAGTATGGTGTGCCCGACAGTTCCAGGACGAATTACGACCCTTGAAGATGGAACTGGTGGTGATAAAGAAGGATGTACGAATGGCTAAGAGTATCAGCAATGAACGTCAAAAGGAAGTCGACCGACTACGGGACGAGCTTGGGAAGAAACAGTACCTTGCTCAGGCCAATCTCAAAAGGATTGTTGACAAATTCAGGGAGAAGACGAAAGCCGAGATCGAGGTCGCTACGACTACGGCATTACAGAGCTGGTCCGAACAGGCGGCAGAATTGCAAGTACTTCGCACAGACAAGGCCAACTAGGAACTTCGCGCACCGAGATTTTAGAAGCTGGATAAGGCCAACTACAAAGCGGTGCAGAAGAATCTAACAACCGACTTCATGCGCATAGCCCTCACACACCGTGAGGAGATTACGAAGTTGTTAGAACAACATGAGGACAATGTTCGGGCAATTCACGCGGAGATGGAAGTCGTAGCTGAGCCAGTCGTACCAGCGGCGCCAGAGACAGGAGCTCCAGAGAAAGAAGAGGAGGACGACGATATTGCCGAACCGTCGATCTTGCATGTGCTGAATGAAGATTAAACCCTTACCTTGTATCACATTGTATGATATTGTATTTGTATTTTTATTTTTTGGAACTATGGGTTCGACGTGTGGAACACTGTCCCACGGGCGTGCCGTAGTGTTGGCCGGAATATTACAAAAGTACGACGTAAGTCGTAAATTCGTAATATTACGGAAATTACGGAAATAATGCTTAGTCGGAAAATCGGGAAAATCTACAAAGGGAGATCCGAACCGACGTGATGTAAGAATATGACTTGGAGATCCGAAAGGGTACCAAGTGTTTATATAAAGCCATGGGGCTTAGATGTAAAGGAGACCGGAAAAATAGTCCGAACATTGAGGAAATTAATAGGCAATACAGCTATTCGTGTCTATCATCTTGTGTCGAGTCTATCTTGTGTTATATGCTTGAGTAAGTGTCGGAGTCTACGATCATACTATTCGTAACTTTACGATCGCACTATCGTAGTACTACGATTGTACTACCATTCGTACTCAACCACGACCTAGTCTTAGTTTTTCATGTGAAGGGCTAACAGTGGTTTCTTTAATAATAAATAAGGTCGCATCGTAGCACCTCCTTATACTTGTCGCACCTCCTGGCACCGGATTTCCGTGTGAGTTGGGTGATAACCACTGGGGTCTCAGACGAGGAGAAGAAGAGAATGAAAGAGAGAAGAGCAAGATGAATGGTAATGGGTTTATAGATTAATCCTCAAGAATCTCTTCGAGAAGCTCCTGATGTTTTCTGATGTTGATATGATGAACTAATTGATGATGATCTGACTCCAATGATGAGTCGATAATATTCTCTGATGATGAGTTGATGAACAAGGCTTCAACTAGCCTTGTTTATATAGGTGTAGAGAATCTATGAATGCATGCATGCACGCTAGTTGTCCATGCGTGCATACACACATGTCGTACATGCGCTCATGCACACTAGTTGTGCGTGCGTGCTTTTCTTGTATGAAATGCACATGAGCTTTGCTTCTATCATATATGAATGCATTTTTTTTTTCATGAGACATTATTGTAGTGGAAAACTTAGAGTCTAATAGTGATGAGGTATGGGGTTCAAGTCTTGTCTTTTGCATATATAGTACTGGTTTATCGATATGTTATCTATCCCCATGTTTTTACTATTTAGAAGGGGTATACCGTCTACACTATGACAACGGTGTTCTAGAAGTATCTAATAGAGTCGAAAAGTCTAAAGTTAGGCTTTGAACTGGGTGATGTCTAGATCCTTGCGGACGTGCTAAGTGATGAATGTCTTCAATCATATCCTCCATTCGCTCATTCGCAACGTCTGTTGGATGACTAGCTTCCAGTTGTGCTAAACCCTTAAGATCCTCGACTACTTCATTGCATTGCGGTACACGCCTCTTCTACCTCTACCTCTGCCCTGGCGTGCTTGTAGAAGTCACGTAATTTCTCTGGTGCAACCGTATAGTGCGGTACATCATGGGGTGACTCCTCAAGTTTCCAATGATTCCATTTGTGAAAGTGATCGTGCACTACACGTCGGGCACGCCGAAATCTCTTTTTGCACCAGTCACACCTACATTAAATGGTTCGAGCTCCCCATCAGCTGATGTGAGTCTTGCACAACTCCTTTGCATCTGTAGACAAGGACTCTGAGCCACTTTAAACCCGACCAACATCCATTGCAGACACCGTATAGCAAAAAAAGCTGAAGGTTTCGCGCAAAATTTGTGTAAATGTTGTGGCTATAGATGTTGCAATGATACTGATATAGATGCCACTATGTCGTGGCAAAAATCTTCGCAAAAATAATTATGTATACTAGCGCAACAAAGTTTGTGTATAAAGTCGTGGCTAATATGTGTATATTGTCGCAGATATACATGCATATATACTCGCAACAGTTGACATAAATTTGGGGTTTTCTCCCCCAATTTTCAAAACAACACCCTGCTTTGATCTACATGTCTCTCCTACACCAGCAGTTGACCCTATCGCTCCTACTCTAGCACCTACTCCAACACTTGACCTTGTCGCTCTTGCTCCAACACCTACTCCAGCAACAGCTCCCTACTCCTCCTCCGTGCTCTTGCTCGTCGTGGTGCTCCTGCTCCTCTTTTCTTCTTGTTGTTGCTCTTGCTCGTTGTGCTACTCCTACTACTACTCTTCCTTCTCCTTTCTTCTAGTTGCTGCTCCAAACCCTCATGCTCACTTTGTGCTGCTGTCAGAACTTGCTCGCGTTGTGTTGTTGTCAGAAGCTGCCACTCCTCCAATTCCCTCTCTTGCCCCTGCTCCTGCTTCAAATTTCTGGCTTGTGTTACTTCTCTAGCTCTTGCAGTCTCTCTTCTAGCTCCATTGAGTACTCTAGAGGCAATTGGCTCCAATTTTTCAGATTTTATTTCAATGGCAACTAAAAATTTTCAGAAATTTGTCAAAAATTTGAAATTTGTCTAAAATTTCACGGCATGTTTGTGTAATTTGGGGAATTTGACGGAAAGTTTGTGAAATTTGGGGGAGATTTATGCAATTTGTCAAAAATGTGAAATTTGTTAGAAAATTGACGGGAAATTTGGGAAATTTCTGAAATTTGACAAACAATTTGTGAAATTTTTACAAAATCTAAATGTTGTTTGAAATTTTGCAGCATACTTTGAAATTTGGGGAATTTGATAGAAAACTTTTGAAAGTTGTTTGAAAATTGTGTAATTTGTCAAAAATGTTAAATTTGTTAGAAATTTGACAAAAACTTTGTGAAAGTTTTACAAAATCTGAATTTTGCTTGAAATTTTGCGGCATATTTGTGAAATTTAGGGAATTTGACATAAAATTTGTGAAATTTGTTGAAAATTGTGTAATTTATCAAAAATGTGAAAATTTGTTCGAAATTTGTCTGGAAATTTGGGAAATTTCTGAAATTTGAGGAAACATTTGTGAATTTTTTATTAAATCTGAAATTTCTTTGTAATTATGTAATTTGTCAAAAATGTGGAATTTGTTAGAAAATTGTGTCATTTGTCAAAAATGTGGAATTTGTTAGAAAATTGTGTAATTTGTCAGAAATGTGATATTTGTTTGAAATTACTAAAATTTGGGGAACTAAACCTGATTGTACTAGTTGTGAGCACGATGTCAGTCGATCATTTTACACCCTCGATGATAGTGGGGGGATTATACGGATCACTTTGGTCAAGTGTGCGTCCATACCTCTTGGAGCTAGTGATAGTGCATGTTCGGAATGTGTACAACCCCTCCGACATATAGAGATGGGCTAATCGAGCAGATCATATCTGCATTTCACACTCGCTACCCCATGCCCGAGCACTCTGTAGTGAGCTTGATTTGGCTTCATTGAACCATACTCACGCATATCATGAACCGTTAGAGCGGCTACATGAGAGCTACTTGGGCAATAGTAGACCGGAAGGAAGAGATGGGGTAGCGGATGTGCTTCGGCTTTCAGGGTGGAGTTTGTAAGTATCTATATAGATTAAAACTGTTCTCTTTAATATATTATTAATTGGTGTTATAAATAACCTAAACTGATTAACATTCTTGTTTTTGTGTAGATGGGTATCGTTGGTCGTTGGCCGTATCTAGATGAGGAGGATTATCGCCAGATACATTCACGATTTGAGACGTGGATGTATTTCAAAAGTCTCGTTCTGATTACGGATGATCAATTTATTCTTGATTTAGGGATACAGCCAGTGTTGATTTGGAGGCAGGCGAAGGTCTACGTAGTGGGTGCTCGAGACCTCGAGCAAAACCCTGAGCAAAGCGGCGCATCATCACCTGTTGACATTCAGGCAATGCACGCCGACCCTTGGTCTGGTAATATGTCACTAGGGCTAGATATTTACGACAATAATAACCCTAGTGAGTATGGTCCTTCTCCGCAGACATTTTTTTGTTTTTTATACAAACTTTGGTTGTATTGTATTTTCAAACTTTTGGTGATTGTAATATATATTTAATATTTTAATACAAGACCTATAATTTGATTGATTAAAAATATGAATCAAAATATTCAGTTAATTACCGAAAAGTCTAGCACCCAACCAACAAATTTGTAGCAAATGCGCACTGAATGAACATTAAAACGTCCAACAAACGAGCACTAAATCAATAGTTTGAACAATGCAATTTTGCAGTAAATAAGCGTTTAATTTGCAGTAAATTAGCTTCAAATTTCCAGTAAACATCATGTAAAATATGCAGAGAACCTTGCGTAAACTTTGCAAAAAAATCTTACGTAAAACTTGCAGAAATACTCGCGTAAAATATGCAGCTGAACACGCTTGGATCAGCACTCCTTGGACTGCGATCACCATTCGTGCTCGTCTCTCCCGCTCAATCTATTTTGGTCTTGGGCCAATTCTTTGAGCTGTGGTCCGAGTCATCGATACCCAAAGCCTGATATGACAGAAAGTCTACCAGATTTACAAACAAGTTTATCTGTTAATCACCTCATGGATTTGACCAAGTTACATCAAACTTGTGCAAAATTTATGCACAAGTTTATCTGTTATTAAGCTCAAGTTACACCGGTCTTTTGATTTATGCACAAATTTATCTGCTAATGACCTCATGGATTTGGTCAAGCTACATCAAGTCTTGTGTCTCCAATTGCGGGCATTTTTTGGTGGTGTCTCTAATTGTGGGCAGTTTTTGGTGGCTATGGCGACGGAGACCTCGTTGGAATCCATCCCAGACTCCGTCTTGCTCCACTCCCTTCTTCCCCTCTTGGATCGGGATTCCCTCGCCAGGCTCTCTTGCTGCAACCGTAGGCTTTCTGTTGCCTCCACCTCCGACTTTCTCTGGCTTCCAATCATCTCCTCAGAATGGGGCATCCAAGAAAATTCGCCAGATCCTCCCCCGCCCTGGTCTTCTTGGCATCGGCTGTTCTGCTATAAACAGGTTTGTGGCTTTTCTGTGACTTTTAGTGTGATGTGGAACATCGTGAGGCAAATAGGAATGAAAAAAGGAGATGAAAAATCCCGTGTATATGGAGAAATCCTTCAGTGCGATTCAAGATCCTTATTGGTTTGGGTGTTGAAAATTGATACATATTCAAGATCCTTATTGGTTTGCTAAAAATTGGTGTACGTGAATAATTTACTCGAGTTTTGTATGAAAGCAGAATAGAAGATGCGTTGAATGCCGGGAGCATACTTGTTATGTGCACATTTTATCCAGTTCTCGCATTCCTCTTTGTGAGAGGTATACTTGTGAATAATGCTGAAGGTTTCAGTTTGACCATAGAGGGTCTTTCTATATATTTAAGATTTCCATCAGATCAGTTTATCATGTCCGTATGGCTGAAGATTCTCAATCAGTTTTTGCATTACTGCAGATGCGAGCATGCATGTCAGAAATACTCTCTAGTGACTAAGATGGAGGCGAAGCAGCGATATCTCTGTTCAGACGAGGATCTACTTTCTCTTAGGTACAAGAAAATAGGGATGAAGCGGTTCTCTGTATACTTTTTCTTGAAGAGTGATATTGAAGCCATGGCCGCAAGAAACCATCATCAGAGTGTCAAGTCACATTTCATCGATGAAACCGAGGATGTTGATTTTCAGCCTGAAGAAGTATCTCTTGACAGCGAAAACAAGCCCGATGCTTTCCACAGTGGAGAATCATGCAGTAATGATATTGGCTATGGAGTATCTTTAGATCAAGAAGGGTACAATGGAAATTCTATGGAGAGCACAGAAGCTGTGGTAGATGAGGATGCAGTTCATGTGTACATAAAAGATGCAGATGCAGAAAAAGCTCATAAGAAGGAGACACGGAAGGAGCATAAGAGATTGGTAAAGGCTGCAAAAAGGGAACAGAGGCTTGGAAAGGCTTCTAAAATGGCTTCTTATGATAAGAGTTGTTCGAATGGTAGTCCAAGTAGCATGAATATTCCAAACTTACAGTCGAATGTAGGAGAAGGAAAATTGAAGAAGAAATGGAACACGAAAAGGGAGCATTTGATAGCCGTGAACTCGAATCGATCCCCTGATTTAGCTGAAGGGAAATCAAAGGCAAGAAGCGACTGGATAAGAGAGCGTGAATGGTTGGAGATCGAGCTTGGTCCATATGGAATATCAGCATTAGAGTTTGCCCGGGATTCTTAACTACAGGTGCCTCTGTGTCCTGGGGAAGCTTTGACATTTGTGGGTCTTCAATGACTTTTGTATATGGAACTTAGGACACCGTCCTTCTTTGGAGACTTAAAATCATGTGTACAATAATAGTTTGATCTTGTAGGGATGAGTTGAACCTTGTGTATTTCTTATCATGGACTCGAGGAGCTAGTGTTGATGGCTGATGCAAAATAGGAAGAGCCTCAATTAATGGCTTAAAAGTACTGAGAGATAACATCTGCAAAATGGTGAATTGGAAGTGGCAAAGCTTATGAGATGTATACCAAATTAAGGGAGAATATTTCGATTCACAACTAATATGAAACACATTATGCCTGTACCAACTTTTGGAGCCTGTTAGGGGATTTGAACCCAAGATGCCTCATTCCCAAACAGAATATCCGCTATCATATCGAGGAGTTCAAACTATAATTTTGATTAGCGATTTGACTCTTCGTAGATCAGTTCGAATGGCCAGTTGACTTTGTTTAACATTCATCATCAAGTGGGAAAAATTTGCATATTCTTGTAAAACGACACATTCTAGGTTATTATCCACTACAAAACCCGTTTGATGTCAAAACTTACATGTGCTACTTCTCCGGTTTGTGGTTTGTCTTAGTGTCAACCCAATTGGAGTTGTGAAAAAGAAAAGGAAGCCAGATATAGTCAAGCATACCTCCATTGTAAAAGAGGAAGAATCATGTGTGTGTACTCATGTATTGGTAGACGACCGCAAAGACACTTCATGTTTCCTTGTCAGCTTATGGTCCTTGTTTCTGAAGATCTAGACATCACGGGGCGACAAGGGCCCGCAACATCATCTAAAGATCAACCAAAAGCGGGTATAATTGGAGTGAATTCGAGTCTAGTCGAATGGATATCACTCGACAAGATAGGTCGTCGACGATTAAGATGCATTTGGCCAAGAATGTCCACAATGGCATGACCATAGAGAATGCAACTTTGAGTTAGTGTTCCATGTCTCATTGTAAGAACCTTATTCATTTACTTCTATTCGTGATCGGGTCATTCCACTTCCACCTCCAGTCAAGCTCGTAGGATTGACCGGAATATGAAGTTTCAAGGTATTGTGGACTCGAAGATCATGCAATGGTTGCAAAAACAGAAAATACTATTGTAATGATCAGAAGATGTGCACAAACGTGCGCAGTAGATGAAGAGCATGAGGTAAGAAGCTATGGAAGTGATGCTGTCACTCATTTTTGGATGGTCTAATTCATCCGTTTTGCTATACCATTTTGCATTGTAGGAGGAGCGACAACCAATCTATGAGAAAAAGTCGAATCTATCAAAACTCATCCTCATATGGCAATTGTTCAACATGAAGATAAAGGAATCCAATTTTGGTGACCACCCTTCTTAACACTTTTAATCTAGTAGCAAGGCTTGAACTTCAAAGAAGACACCAGAACCTCAAAGAAGACGTCAAGACAGTTGTTCTCGAGTGTCCCAACAAGTTTTCTACACAACCTTACAAACAACTCCATGAAGCTTGCACTTGTGCCTATTAGGGCTTAGAAAAAAAGTCAATGGCACTTTCCCTTTATTAGAAATCCTAGAGCCCACTTTTGTAGAACAATTCAGAGAAATGGTTGTGACCAAGGCAAATTGAGTTGGAGAAATGACTCACAAAGGTCAAAGTCAAGTACCGCGAATCCCAACTCATTCTTCATGAATGTCAAAAAAGTCAGACACCAAAATTCAGCCTATTGGTCATTGTCCAAGAAGAGACAAGGAAAAAAAATGACTATTGCCTCTTCCGACTCGAATAGGCCTTAAACGTGTAATGAGGTGAACATGGTCGCTACAACATTGTCTAGAGAAGAACCCTTTTACTAGAAGCCTCGTCAACAAGTGAAATGTCACCTTTTGCAAGTGAGTTTTGAACTACTTAGCTAGAGCCCTCTTGGTCTGACTTGACAACATGTAAGTACAAGATCAACAGAATCAAAGAGATCTCTGGAAGCAAATGGAAGCACGATCGCCTTGCACCAAATCAGGTTACAGTGCCAAATTGAAAAGAGGAGCTCGAGATCTATAGCTAAAGGTAAATACACATCACATTGTGCGAGTCATTTTAAAAAATTTTGAAAGGAGATTTGAATATTGTTCAGGTTGTGATGTACAATTACTTGTACTTGCTTAGCTGGTCAAGCGAGATTACTAAATATAACAAAGATGCCAAGATCATTGTTGTGGCGTGCTCGATTCGGACCTATGTCACAAGCAAGGTTTCAATGATTGTTGTTACTTGGCTACATTCTAAGTCTTCAACATGAAAAACATGATTTTTGTTTCCACATTTAGTATATTGGAAGTAGATCGTGAATCCAAATTCAATGCATTATATAACAGTGAAAGCCCTTGGAACTTATTCCTAACCATATATGTGGGGCGCCAATGCCTGAGAGTTCAGAAGTGCATCAACTATGTGTTATTTCGCGTCAAAATTCACGTCAAAATTTGCATCAACCATCCCTTGTTTTGTCATCAAAGGAGCAGTTCTCGAATGATCTTAATATGCATATTCATCTATATATGTATATGTATGTATACATACGTGAATATTTGTCTATATATGTATGTATGCATATGCATATGTATATGTATATGTATGAATGAATATTCATTTTTATACGTATATTTATGTATGTATAACTATATTCATTTGTATAAATACAAACAATATGCATCATTACAAACATATATGCATGGATGTATACATGCATATTCATATGTATATGTATATGTATGAATGGATATTTGTTTTTATATGTCTATATATGTATGTATATTCATCTAAGTATGTATATGTATGTATGTACTATAGTCATTTGTTTGTATAAAATATATGTATGCATACATACATGCATATATCATCTATATATGTATATATATATCAGCATATTCATATGTATATGTATAGGTAAGGATGCATATTCATATACATATATATGTGTATGAATGTATATTCATATGTATATGTATGTATGCATATTAATCGTGTATATATATGTATATGTGCATTCATGTATATATGCATGTATGGATAGATATAGTATATCATTATATTTTATATTAAATTTTAAATATCTAAGAGCAGTGGTATCTTGCAAGTAAAAGTTTTATTCGAACTAATAGGTTACGAGTTCAAATTATTAATATGTGGTAAACTGTGTTATTTTTTGCATCAAAACTATGTTTAATGTTTGATGCGTGTGTAGATGCGATTTGCAAAGAAAAATTTGATGAACAGATTTTTATGTAAAATTGTGTGTCAAACCTAGAATACTCTTATAGGAAAATTTGAGTTGCAATTTATTGTTTCCCATACAAAGGAAATGATTACAATGATTCCCAAATTTGGGAGTTTAACAAACAAAATAAGGATTAGGGTTGAGCTTACGAGATTCAAAATTCTTAAAATTGACAATTCGAGATCTCAGATTAGGGTTTCTAGTTTTGAGGGTTTGGCTTCACTTGGATTTCATTTGATTAGTGTTTTCAAGAAGTTGGTTTTTTAGTGTTTTCTTTTCTGACAGGATTAGGGTTTTGATGTTTTAGAATTAGGGTTTTGATGTTTTAGAATTAGGGTTTTAGAGAGATTGAATTGAAATAAGGGTTTTAGGATTAGTTGTATGAGAGGACTTTGGCTTTCGATTTCAGTTTCTGAGAGCCTATTATACGTAGAAGTAGATTCATAACTTTGTACGTAAACATGTAGGGAGCCGTAGTAGTACGTAAGCCGAAGTAATACGAAAGTAAGTTATAGCGATACGTACTAGTACGCCGGTCGTAGACATGAAGAGGCATGAGTATGTACAACTCAGTGTTGTATCAATATTTTGTAAATTAGGCGATGCTTCGAGGAAAAACATTGAAGGGTGTGAAGTGTGTAAATAAAGCCCATGAGAATTATAGTAAAAAGGTTGGATATTGTAAGTATTAGTATAATAGAGCTTTCTTTGCGCACTTGTGCCCTATGTTTATATTATGAGTTAATTAGGGTGAGTTTGATTATCTTCTGAGTTGCAATACTCCGGTACTAGTACGATTTCATGATTCCATGAATTGTGATTACTTCTTTTTTGAATACGTCTCATCGCTTCTACTTTTGGTATACCTTTGGGACAATCTTAGTCTTCTAGGGCAACTAAGGGGATAACAATTTTTTACGACCACGATGACTTGAAGTTCATCTTTAAGAAAAAGGGGGAAGCAGATAGATGTCATCTCGTGATGAAGACATACCAATACCACTCACATGAAGAATCACAAGAGTATTGGCGCGTGCTCTAGCTTCCCGACTCGGTAGTGCAACAGACAACCTTGCTGTTAACCAAACGTCACAAGCCGTAGAGCAAATAAGTGTTCAAAGGGCCAACATTATGTCCGCTAGAACAAATACCTCGTGACTGGATGCAAGGATCATCCCTCACTTGTGTTCAAAGGGCCAACATTAAGTTTTCACTTGGCGCGCAAGCGATCACAGAAAACGTGTTTCACGGCTCACCGGACCGAGACGCAAAGTTTGAGTTCTATTGTACTAACTTCAAGGGTACCCTTAAAGGTAAGGTGACGAGGAAGAATGAACAAATTGCTAGACTTTGTTTTCAGGTCTAAGCAGTGACTCTAAGGAAGAAGAGTCAGCGCCTCAGGACTTGTTAATTCTTGTTTCAGAGGGCGTGCTACGGACGTGACGGAAAATATCCACCGTACCACCTTCTAGTTGTATCCAAGGAAGCCGAGTGTAAGCATTGGCATGAGGATTTAGCCAAAGGGCAAACGAGGTCATCCAACACTGGACTAATAATGGCCAAGGAGTTCTTGGTAGAAACTTCCGAGGATCTCACGGAAGGAGTTGTGAACCTAGAATGATCAAGGCTTGACATGATCGATGAAAATAAGACCGTACCAGACGGGAATCTACAGATGGACTTGCAAATTCAGAGAACTCTGCGGAATTTCCTAATGGACACGACAATTTTGAGGATTCCGCGAAAGGTGAAGAACTAGCTAAGGAATTTAGGAACGGACTGGGAAACTTCGAGGAGATGAGTACGAGTGCAACACTTGTAGTGGAGTCAACTATTCTCTCGACTCCATCGAACCTTCTGTGCGAAACGCACTGTCGACAATACTAGGGGTACCGCCAATGAGTATGGGTCCTTGCCTTCACCCTGATCAAGTGCCAAGTTGTTGAGGAAGACGCCATGCCGTACATTTATCTTAAATATTTCAACCACCTAGATGCCACTACAAGGCATTTGCCTATTTGACGCGCTGTTTACCTACTGCAAAATTTGTTGAATTTTTTTTTGTTGTTGCTGAAGTCGCGTCTATAGTTGCGGCAAAGTATATAACAAGTTTACCGCGACTGTAGACGTGTCAACCCTTACTGCAACTATAAACGCGAGCCTTATCGCTCGTTTGCTACGAAAGTTTTATCATGATTATAAATGCACAGTTTACTGCATTGCATGGTTACTGATACTTTGCTACATGTTAATTGCAAGTTAATACTACTATACTGCATGTTTTGTCATATAGATGGGTTTCGAACCTACGGTTCACCTTGATCCCAATCAGGGAGTCAGGGAACTCTATAAATACAGGGGTTTAATAACAATAGTTACATAATGAATAGTCAACTTCATCTATCTTCTTCCTAGTTATGTCCGCTGCTTTAACGTAACTCTCTCTACTCTTCTATCTTTGTCTAAGCTCTGTCTACTCTTTTTTTGTCTGTCCGTGACATGTTTGCTACTAGTTTGTTGCTTGTTTACCACACGTATACTACATATTTTTTTACTAACTAGATGCGTGTTTACTGTAAATTAGATGCATGTTTACTATACATTTTTTGTAAATTAGACACCTCAAGGCATCTAATATTAAAAATTTATTCATTAAAAAAAATTAATATAATATTTTCCTTTTATTTGTTTAATAAAATCTTATAAGAAATTTAAAAAAAAAAAAAAAAAAAAAAAATGTAAATAATCTTTTAAATATAATATTCTCATTTGATTTATTTTTATATATTTCTTTTTGTTCTCAATTTGGGAACATATATATCTTTAGAAGTTTCTTCATTATAAAAGCTAAAGAGTTAGAACTCTGAAGATAAATGAAAAATTGAAGCCCTCACTACTTATTTATAAAGGAGGTCTATTTGAGACTATATTTCATGTGAGATATTTTCACTTCTTACTTGTGTGGCTCTTCATATATATATTTAAGATAATTATCAACCAAACTTACTTGCATATTCATCAATATATACATGTATATTCACCTGGCTTATATATGAATAGATAGATGCATATTCACTTCATTATAAAAGCTAAAGAGTTAGAACTCTGAAGATAAATGAAAAATTGAAGCCCTCACTACTTATTTATAAAGGAGGCCTATTTGAGACTATATTTCATGTGAGATATTTTCACTTCTTACTTGTGTGGCTCTTCCTATACATATTCAAGATAATTACCAACCAAACATACCTGTATATTCATCAATATATATATGTATATTCACCTGGCCTATATATGAATAGATAGATGCATATTCATCTGCACATGCATATTCACTTCTATATGGATAGATAGATGCATATTTATCTGTATATGCACATATACATGCATATTCACTTCTATATGGATAGATAGATGCATATTCATCTGTATATGCACATATACATGCATATTCACTTGTATATGCACATATACATGCATATTCACTTGTATATGGATAGATAGATGCATATTCATCTATATATGCATATATACATGCATATTCACCTGTATATGGATATATAGATGTATATTCATCTAAAAGATTAGAAATTAAAGATTGGAAATTAAAGGTAGAACATACTTATTTCTTATTGCCACTTTATCTAATCCACGACCAAATGAAGGGCGCCATCCTTTTTTGCCATGAGAAAGATAGGAGCACTAGCTAGAGACTTTGAATGTTGAATAAACCCACTTGGAAGATTCTCATCAATGTATGCTCGAAGAACCTCAAGCTCTGTTTGTGACAGATTATAGATCAGCCCCCATGGTGACACTTTTCTTGGTTAGAGATCAATGGGACAATCATATGACCGATACTTTAAAAGTACACTAGCTTTGACTATGTCGAAGACATCAACATATTCTTGGTACTTTTTCGGAATATAGATCACTAACTTCTCTAGAGTATCACCAGAAGGTGCAACGAATACGGCAAATAAGAAAAGATCTTCCTTTGCTCCTACTTGGCATAATTGTTGTAAGGTTATGGTTGAAATATGGTGAAATAAATTATTTGATAAAGGGTGAATTGGTAGCACTATATTTTTCAAGGGGAGGATCTTGGGTTCAAGACTTGACTACAAATATTGCTCTCACGTGCTCCAATGGTACAACCCCGAATTGGGAACAAGAGTTTCACGTTTTTTTTGTATGCATCAGACATCGCGATCGGAAACGTGCTCATGCACATTTATGAGAAGAATTGATTTTGACTAGTTTCTTATGTGAGCAGATGACTGTTGAAGGCAGAAAAGAATTATTCAACAATGAAAGGAGAAGCCCTCGGAATGATCTAAAGTGTTATCAAATTTCAACAATACTTTTTGGAGAAAATGTTCAACTTCTACGTCATAGATCACTCCGCATTGGTTATTTGATATTGAAAGCATCATTGACAGGGAAGCTAGCCCGGTGGACTTTGTTATTACAAGAATACGAGTTCGATATAGTCCACAGATTGGGAGCACCACATGTAGTGGCGGATTACCTCTCCAAGCTGGAATCTAGCGAACTGCCAACAAGTGTGGTGGATGATTTTTTAGATGTAGGGGTAATGGCGTTGATACCAGAAACAGGACCCAAGGAGGAATTAGATGGTTGGCTCATGCAGATAGTGTATTTCTTGAGCCACGGATTACCACTATAAGAATTCTCGAAAGTAAAACAAAAACGGCTACGTACACAAAAACGACTACGTGTACGTAGCCGTACCTTTAGTCTGATAAACAAGAGTTTGTACCACGAATATAGAGACGCCTGGTACTATCATGGATAGATACATAAAATCATAGTAGAGCTAGGAAAGGGATGAAGAGATAAGTGAGAAGAAGATAGACAAAGTTGAGTATTGATTCCATAACTGGCGTTATTCACCTTGATTGGGATCAAGTTAAACCCCGTATTCATACAATTCTAGAATTCTTGCATGGAGAAGCTTGTAGAAAGTTCCAAAACTTCCTAGAACATAAAAAATGTATGCATTTGCATTTACACCATCATTGTATGTTTTATCAATTGACTAGACCAATTGACTCTATAGACAAGGTCGTGGGTTTGAAACTATGTATATGACATTATCCTCCCTTCAAGGCCGCCCATGAAAACATTGTGTTGATTCTTGTGGATAATGTTCATAAAATGCATGAACTATATCTGGGGCATGCTTGAGATGGTGTGCCGGCTGCCATGTTGCTTCGAATTTAGAGTACCCTCTCTAGAGGACAAGGTATTTAAGCTTGTGATGGAAGAGTCAAGAATATGGTCGACCTCATATTTCTCTTCGGTTTGCTTGCACCTTGTAGTGTTCGCTAGTGAGGGTAAGCTTCAAGGAAAGGTCACGATCTACATCCTCCAAGAGACGTGCTTATTCCTCCATGAAAGGATTGACAGAATTAGAGGGAAGAGAAATGTTGAAACGGGGGTGGAGATTGTAGTTTGTGAAAAATGGAGTAACCCTCGTAGACGCATGCAAAGAGTTTCTTAAGCGAACTCGCCAAGTGGGAGAAGGTCAACCTAGTAATCTTGTTGGTAGCTAAGATAACACCTAAAGTATTGCTCTAAGATTTGATTAACCTGCTCCGTTTGTCCATCAGTTCGTCGATGATAGGCTGAAGAAAAATTAACAGTACAACCGAAAGTTTGGAGGAGGAGCCACCAGAAATTAGAAACAAATTGTGGTCCTCGATAAGAAGTGATATCTGGGAGTCCAGTCAAACAACATTTATGAAGAACAAATCAGCTATCTCCTCTCCCGAAATGGTTTTTGCACATGGGCCATCTTGATGAAGTGATTGACTATGACGAACACCAATTCGTAGTGACCAACAAAGGGAAGATCAGTGATGAAATCTATGGAGAGATGCCGAAGGCCATTTGGGGATTGGGACTAGTTAAAGGAGCCATATGGTCGATGACGAGCTGCTTTGGAGCAAGCATAAGTGTCGCAAGACTCGATGAACTCTTTGACCAATTTCCATGATTGTGGCCACCAATACCCTCGAGAGACCAACTAGAAAGTTTTCGAAACACCAAAATGACCAACAAGCAGATCATTAATATACTCTTGGAACACCTTGGTTAGGCACGAATCTTGTGGTGCATACAAAAGATTATGTCAAAACAAAAGATTATGTCGAAATGTAAAATGACCTAAATATACCCTTTTTGCAATTCATAGTCTACCAAGAAAGATGACCAGCACGCCTATTTGTGATTTGAAGTTTGTGTGGTAGAGAGGTAGATTTCATTTTTGTGATTTGTTACCAGTTGGATACGGTGTTCTGCCCCGTCCACATAGGACCTCCATTATTCGAAAGTAACAACAATAGTAAGAAGCTCCCTGCCATATATGGGGTAGTTGATTTCTGGGGCAGTGAACTTGTGCGAGTAGTAAACCACCAGGTGAAGCACACCGACCTTATTCGGTTGGGAGAGGATTGCCCTAATGGAGAAATCAGAAGCATCTATTTCGACGTGGAAAGGTTTATTTGGGTCTGGATGAAGGACTTGTTTTGTTGTAAAGGCTTGTTTTAACAAGTCAAATACCATTTATGCCGCTGTTGTCCATTTGAATGTAGCATCCTTGCAGGTAAGATCAATGAGAGGTTGTACAATCACTGAAAATCCTTTGATAAAGCGTTAATAAAAAATGGTGAAACTGAGAAAAGATTGCACCTTTCGTACTCGAGTTGGAATGACCTACCCTTGGATAGTCTTAACCTTTCGTGTGTCTATTGTAATTCTTTGTGTTGAGATAACATACCCAAGGAACTCCACATAAGTACGCTCAAATTCATGCTTTTGACTTTTGACATATAGTTCATGTTCTCAAACTTTAGCGAGAACTAATCTCGTATAGTGAATGTGCTTGCTACAAGGTATAGGGTTATTTACCGTGACAGGTTGTCGTGACCTAGGCGTGATGCTTTTAGGTCGCGGCAATACTTTTTAAGAATCACATCAAATTTTCCGCGACCATATCTGCGAGTATGCGGCGAGTATGGTGTAACTATAGCCGCGAGTATAGACGCAGACATAGCCCTGAGTTTGATGCAACTTTTTTTTGAAATTTTGCTGCACACATAGCCACACATTTTCCACAACTATTGACGCAATTATTGCCGCAACTATAGACGCACTTTTTGCCGCAAAAACAATTTGACAATTTGATTGACGCAACGACAACCGCAATCATACACACTCATTAGACTCGAGTATAGACGGAAACTTTTATGCGAGCATTGCCAAGATTTTAGCTGCTACCAATGGAGAAAAATTAATGCGTGTTTTATCACAAATTTGACACAAATTTAGACACTACCGTAGCCACAAATTTTGACATAAAATTGATGCAATTTTTATCAGCCAATTTGACACAATTGTTTTTGCGCTTTTGACGCGAGTATAGAACCGAGTATTGATACCAGTTTGGACGCCAATTTTGACGCTAAATTTGACATAATATTTTACATGCATATAAACATGTTTTTTAACTGTGATGTTGTTGCAAAATTTTTTTCTGCATGTTTGCTGCAGCTGTAGACACGTTCTTTATCGCAACCAAACAAAATTGCCTCATTTAAGCTCATTTGACATTATGTAGCGAGCGGTATAGCCAATTGATCCAACATATAATTATGTTATACATGGGTAAACATGTATTTATTATGATATAAAATGGAGTATATCCATGTATCTATCTATATACAAATCAAGATACGTCTATACATTTACATATTCATAAACATCTACATCTACATGTTAGTATGCATGAATATAAGAATATTTACGAGTATATGTCTATGTCTATGTATATACATGCAATAATGCATCAGAACATGGATATACATGTTAGTCGTACATGACCATTTACAAGTGAATATATACATCAAACATGTATATATATAGATGAATATGCATATATATATGAATATACGCATTATACATGAGACAATGTATTTTAGGTAAACATGCATGTTTATGCACATATACAAGTGAATACTGTCATATACATAGCTTTTGAACCCATGACCTTGTCTAGAGAACCAATCGTTCTAACCGATTGATTAAACATGAATTCATAATATAATTACCAACACCAATGCATGTAATATGTCTTTCTAATGTTCTAGAAAGTTCTGGAACTTTCTAAAAGCCTCAGCATGCATCCTTCCCTTGCATCCCTCAGCTTGCATGTAGGGGTTCTGGATTTGTATAAATACAGGGGCTCACCTTGATCCCAATCAAGGTGAACAATACCAGTTACGGAATCAATAGTTAGCTTCATCTATCTTCTTTCCAGTTATCTTCTCTGCTTTAGCATATCTCTGTCTAGTCGTCTATCTTTGTCTTAGCTTTGTCTACTCTTCTGTCTTTGTCCGTGACAATTTGTTCACCTTCTCCATTTCCCAAGCCTCGTCATGTCGGATTCTATAGAAAGATTCAATCAGCTTATGGAAGCCATGCATCAACTTCAACTTCAGAATAATGACTTTTGGGAGTCACTACGGAAGTTTCAAGGTGGAATGCCAATGGAACTTAAGGAAGAAAAAACCAACACTCCTCCAGCATCAACGAAATTTCCCCCTGTAGCACCTACTCCCTCATCAACATTTTCTCCGACTCCTCTTCATCCCGCTACAAGCTTGGAGCCCAATGTCAGTCAGTCAGACAAGTTTGATGGCACGAGGGCGCACTTTCGAGGGTTCATAAATCAAATCAAGCTTATTGTCTAACTACAACCTCAACTATATCGGATGACTTTTGTCAACTTGGTCTTGTTGGGACCTTTCTTGTTGTATGTGAAGGTCGTCAGTCGGAATGAAACACTACCTCCCAGCTGTATGGTGGAGGTGTCGAGTGGTAGGTTAGAACAAAGAGAAGATCAGATCTGAAGGAGGAGGCTTCAGATTTGAGGCGGTCAATAGTGGCGGCAAAGACACAAGAGAGAGAGAGAGAGAGAGAAAGATAGGCACAAAATAGCACTGCTATTATCTAGAGTTGGAGCAACCAACTTTGGACGACCATACAAGCTTGATATATATACCCCCAAGCTAGGGCACAAGCCTTTTCGGCATATTACAAATATGGCCCGTCCACTTATGGACAGTGTGAACACGACCATTAGATGCCTGCATTCGACACTCCCCCGTAATGGGCGTGTTCCAAAAAATCTGTAAAAAGAAAAAGAAATATAAAAGTTTTACAGATTTACAAAGGGGCTGATATACTGCGGAATAGTACGATCGAGCAAGAGTACGAATGATCGTAGTAGTACAATCGAGCCAAAGTATGAATGATCGTATTAGTACGATCGAGCCAAAGTACCAATGATCGTAGAAGTACGATCGAGCCAAATACGCTCGTCGTAGAAGGTGTGACTATTTCCGTAGTTCGTCCGGAATCAGCTCCACGCCCATCCGATCGCGCAAAGACCGAAAGCGGTCTGTCGAAAGACTCTAGGTTATCGCGTCTGCAACATTGTCAGTCGTAGAGACCTTCTCTAGACTGAGCATCTCCTTAGTTGTGTAATCCTGAATGAAGTGATACTGAACCTCGATATGCTTAGAAGCATTGTGATGTACTGGATTCTTCGCTAAAGCGACGGCTCCCTGGCTGTCGCTGAGTATGATCAGAATCCATTTCGAATTAACTTGTCGAAATGTACAAGCTAGTCATCCGAGCCAAAGCGCTTCCTTCGCTGCGTCGGACGCAGCTACGTACTCCGCTTCGGTCGTACTCGTAGCCGTACAGTCATGTAGTTTCGATCTCCACGAAATGGCACCGCACCCAAACCTGAAGAAATATCCGGACGTCGATTTCCGGTTGTCAAGACAGCCCACGTAATCCGAGTCGGTGTAGCCAACTAGGCCTAAGGGTTCGTTCGGTCCGAATTTGATGTCATAGTCTTGTGTGCCAACCAGATATCTGAAGATATGTTTCACTGCGTTCCAGTGTGGGCGGCCAGGATTGTGCATGAATCTGCTAACGACTCCAACCACATGTGCTATGTCTGGCTGCGTTGCGACCATAGCGTACATCAATGAGCCAACAGCCGGTGCGCGACTTCATATGGTCCCCCTTCGGACCGGGTGTCGGGCAGTCCTTCCGTGACAGCCGAAGGTTGGCTGGTAGCGGTGTCGTAGCAGATCGAGCCGTATGCATGCTGAAGCGCTCTAAAATTCGTCGGATGTAAGCGGACTAAGACAGATACAACTGTCGCGAATGGAGATTCCGCGTGATCTTCATCCGCGTGAGCCCTAGCCTGGGGGTATAAATACTAGGCTTGTATGGTCGTCCAAAGTTGGTTGCTCCAACTTCAGTTAATGGTAGTTCCATTTTGTGCCTATCTCTCTCTCCTACTCTCTCGTGTCTTTGGCCGCCACATCTGACTGCTTCAGATCTAAAGCCTCCTCCTTCAGATCTGATCTTCTCTCAGCTACAACCCTCTTCGTGACGCCTCCACCATACTGCTAAGCCAGCGCTTGTTCCGCCTGATGTCCTTCGTCTACAACACTGGTGACACAAAGCCTTGTGGCTGCTTTATATATATTTTCCTCGTCTAGATCACCATGCAGGAATGTCGTTTTTACATCTAGCTGAAGAAGCTCCAAGTCCTCGAGCGCGACGACGCCGAGGAGGAAACGAGGAGTACCTCTCAGGTGGCTGCGACAGTCGTTCCGATCGACGTGGAATGACTAGGCTAGCCGGTTCTAGTGCGATCGTACTTCGCACGTCCGAACTTAGTTCGTCCAACCCTGTTGGACTGATAGTAGCTTTGCTACTCGAATTTTCGTCAAGTACGGCTCCTTCCGTACTAGGAGGCTTGGCTGACTATGAAGCCGACCTCATGTGCTGTGTTGGGCCGTCCAAAGGAGTGGGTACGTCCGCAAATGTAACTCTCCGTAATTCGATCGGGCGATCGGCAGCCTTGTCCATCGCGAACTCGTTGAAGACCAGGTCCGAACTTCAGACAACTTCGTGAGTCTCCGGGTCCCAGAAACGATAGCCGAAACTTCTGTTGGCCGGGATTTTATGGAATTACGGCGAAGCCGTAATTACGTAATATTACGGGAAATAAGACAATCGGAGAAACGGGGAGTCGGGTGAGCTCCGAACCGACACATGTAAATAAGATCCCGGTGATCCGAAGGGACACCGGC
>JBBBWG010008447.1:0-24192 GCA_037176905.1 Azolla pinnata | reverse complement strand
GGGAAAGAAAGAGGCATGCTGATAGATTGGGATGCTGTTGCTCTTATTGTTGTTGTTGTTGTTGTTGATGATGATTACGATGATGATGATGATAGGCTGGTTTATCTTTGCAGAGAATGAACTGTCTCCTGTGGAGGAGGACGAGGTTGTGAGCCACACACTGGAAGGCGGGAATTCTGATGTGTGGGACAATCTGAGAGAGATCTTCCAAGACATCGATGCTCAAGATGGAGGAAGGTACATCTTTGTGAATCTCTGATTTTGCCTGTGATCTGCTTCTGTGGGGCTAAATGTGTTACCTTTAGATTTTCATATTGAATCACTGTGTTGGCATGGTTTGATCTGTACATACATGCCCTTGCATTATGTGTTGCTGTTGCAGCGGTAATGGAGATTGCAATCAGATTCTGAAGAAGCCTGTCAAGAAGCTCCGGCACCTCCTCGCATTGCATACTAAGCTGTGTATCCTCTCAGTTGTGCTTATTCAACCGATGGGAAGCTGACAATAATCCTGCATTTTATGTAATCTTTTGTAACTCTGTCAGAATTCTGCCAATCGTATGCAAAATATATGGCATTTTTCAGTGTTGCAAACACATTGTGCTTCAAAACGGGGTTCAGGTTTGGGGTTAGGATTAACATGGCATTTTTCACAGTTGCAAACATTGTGCTTCGAAACTTTGGGGTTAGGATTTTATATCTGCCACATACTTAGCCTTGACCAGACCCTTACTGGAACAAATCAAAGGTGATGAAGAATTGCAGTTGGAGAAACTCTATCTTGGTATTCGTGTCGAAAGAGAATGGTATCTTAGGAAGCTCCAGGCGATCGAGGTAAATAATTAGCATGCATTCAATCCTTTTTTGCTTTTAGATGTTCGGTTTTTCTGGCTTCAAATCTTTTGTTTTATGTTTGTAGTCAAAATGAAGTACTCACAAAGATGAATAAATACATACATGCGCACACAAATACATACACATTCAGAGACAGATATACACACATACAATTCTATGATGTATGTGTATGCAATTGTGTGTCTATTTTTTGAGCATGAGTGTATGACTACATATGTTTGTGTACATGTGTTATGAATTGCGTTAATGCATTCCGCTGGTACAAATAGGTATCGTCGCATCACATGTTTGAATTTTAAATGATTAGATGCTAGTAATTGTACTTGTTCCGATCCATTTCTTCCACTACTCTATTTTATGCTTCTTCTTTCTCTCTTCTTTGATGGGATCTCGATTTGTAAGTGATTGCAGAGATGTTAAACATTTCGAGCTTTGTTATGACAACAGTATTACAATTTATGTGTAGCAACTGGATGGTGTAAGTTTTCTCTCTTATTTTGCTCCAGGTCGCCATAGGGCCGCCACCATCTCAAGCACAACTCTCTTCCGAGCATCAATCTAAAGGCCCACCCAATTTCTCTTTCAACAAAGCCATCCACACCATCTTGTATGAAGATAATGATGATTATACACTTGTTGGATCGAAATGGGGTGCATAATAATTATACAAGCACTTCAATGTTATTTAACTGTTCCAAACCTCTTAACACTTCATTTGTCGTCTGACCACTGATCTTGAGCCACATTTGTGGGCCAAAGAATCCATTTTTTACACCATCCAACACTACAAGCGGCGTCGATAGGCAGAGCCTGTGTATATCGTATAGCTATTCTTATAAAATATATTAGTATCATTCATTTTCTAATCATATTCCGTTTTTAGTAACATTCTATCATGGCCATCTTTCTCAGTGCTGATGATCAACAGTTAAGCCGTAGCTATGTCTTCTCAAATCCAAACATTACACCTCATTTTTATTGTGAGTGACAAAATTAAAGATATGTTAGTCTTTTTTAAGTTGTCCTAATTCCCTTGCTTTTTCATCCTTAAAATTTTGGAATAAGGAAACAAAACATTAAACATAAACTGTGAGATAGTTTTACATTTTCTAAAAATGCTCATATTTCTCATGAAATTTATTGATTTAGCTCTAATCTCACATTTACTCTCGTTCACATTATTGTTTTCCTTCATAGTGTGGCTCTCCAGTACATTTGTGAATGTAGGTTGATATGTATATTCAAGCAAACATAAATTCCTCTTAATTGATGATGCAAATAATGGATTAGAATGGCAGGGTAAAGCTACATCTGGGGCCTGCATTGTGGTTGGTTATTGTAGGCAATGGTTATTCTATTGCTAAACGCCAACATAATATTGTGCTGTCTGCAAAGATCCTTGATAATAGGGTGCTGAGTTAAATGTGTCTAATATTGCGGTAATCATAGATGCAAGAATATATTGTGCTGTAGGTGATAAAGATGGTAAAGCTATACTTTAGGGTGAGGTTTAAGGATACTGATAATCAAGAATTTGTCAATAGTCATGTATTTTGACAAGTGCTTACTGACTTATCGGATCAGCTGCCAAATCCTCAGCTGACAACGTCAGTCATATTGTACAGATGACTTTATCATCAATGAGCAATCATAATGATCATAGTACACATGCCTACAAGATCCCAAGAAGTAAGAATACATGAACACTCATCAGATTTACAATAGATATAAGTACAAGTATCTCAATGCTGTAACCCCTTCAAATCTAGAACTTTTTATTTAACTGAACAATTACTCCAAAGTATATATCTGCCATTTTGCTGCATTATTACATAATCCAAAGAAGATCCATTAAACCAAAGGTCTATATGTTTTCCCTTTGAAGTAGATGCATCATGCAATGGAAAATGCTCAAGAAGTTTAGCCAACTCAGTGGAATCATTATCAAAATTTCCGTACATTTGGAATAGAGAAAAAAAAATTGTCTTCCTCCAAAAAAATAATAATTGGAATGATGTGTGGAAGGATGTTGGCAAGCGTTTAATACTCCGGATTCAGTTCTTGGATGGTCCGACGAATTTCTGTGTTGACAGTCCAAATCCACATCTAGGTTCAGTTCAGCACACTCTTCATAATCTTTCCCCCCTAAAACATTTCCTCTAATGATCCAATCTAGAATCAATTATATCTTAATCCATCTGGACAACTCACGACCAGTTTGCCTACAAAGAACCCCAACGCAGATGAGCAAGTAAGCATGACTATGTGAAAACTCAGTTAAACACATAAAGATAGACCTTGAATAGTGGAAATAGGTACAAGAGAACCAACGTGGACAAATTTGAGGAGCATAGATACCAAAAGAGCACAACAGTAACAGCCTGGCTATTTGTATGGAGTAGGACCAAGCATAGGAGATTCTTCTAACCTTCAGAAAGTAATAAATAAACAACTTAAGCTACATGTTTCATATGTTGGATGTAAATATTATCTCAATTTTGTGTTTTGGCTAAAATGGAGACAAACCCTAACCTGGAAGTTGTTGGTGGCTAATGCATTATCATAATCAACCAAAAAAATCTTGTCCTAGAGATTTATAACCGCTAATGCATAATAAATATCGAAAATACAATGTATTCTCAGTTTTAAGCTATATACAAACTATTATTGACAAGATGGTTAGTCCTGATCCAACTAATGACTAGCAATCGGGTTGCCCAGGTCTGGGTAGAATTTAACCAGTCCATAGGTGAGGTGAGGCTCTTCGTGTACATAGCATCAAACTATCACATACTCTGATCAGAGGCCCTGAGGCAAGGCAAGGAAAACCAAACCGTTCTATTTTGGTTCCAACCGAACCATCGATGCTCCCTACCCATGGCATTAGCACAGACAGAAATCGAAACCCCCATCTCGGACAGTAACTGACTCAGATCTAAAGCCTTAAGTCAAAACTTTGAAATGTAGTAAACAATATATATCACTTACTTCAGATGAAAGTGAACCCGTTATGAGGATCCTGCATCACTTTCCGAAGAGTGGTTTCGATCTCCCTGCAAAGAACCTTCTACTATTCCTGATGATTGAGCCTCAACTGCCGAGCTTCGGCTTTCATCTCCATTGGAGCTTCTATTAGCATCATCCTCTCGAGGCACTGGTTGCGCATCAGGACGACGGCTCTCATCGCTCCCATCAGCATCACCATGTTGCAACAGTGGGGCTGGGATTTGACTCTCACCTTCTTCTGCTCCTGCTTGCAAAGAAGGCGATGATGATGCTTCTTCTTCCTCCTCAAGAATCGCCTCTCCCATGGCTTTTTCGGCTTGCAAGACGGGTTCATAATACTCGCTGTTTGCTTCCATACATTCTTTCAACAGGAAGGTAATCTGATGGCATTTCTCAACAATATCTTCCTTAGCATCTTCTGCGGACTTGACGCAGTCTTCCCACTGAATGAAGTTGTCTCTGCAAGGGCCACCTTTCATGAACAGGCAGAAGGGGCACTCACCTGGTTCTTCGTCTTCATCTCCTTCTCGATCTTCCTCTTCACCCAGGCCGTCGTCGGTTGTTTCTCCGTCTGCCTTCGCTTGAGCGGGTAGGTCCGCTGCAGCGGCGCCATTGCCTTCATCTCCTTCACTCGCTTCTCCGTCTGTCTGGGATTGGGATTGGGGCAGATCCTCTCGACCCTTGGCTTCCTGCTGATCTCCTTCCGATTTCTCTGAAGCTGCTGCAGGCTTTGCGGGGATCTCGTCTGCGATCTGCGCGGAGGAAGGATCGATGGCCATGGCAGCAGGCGCTCTGTTTCTTCTGTTGGAATCCAGGGTTTTTGTTCCTCTTCTTTCTGAGGATCTACAAAACTGGCCCACAAATTCTTCTTCTTCTTCTTCTTCGTTCTGTTTCAGTGCTGGGGTTTATGCTGCTACTGATAGTGAAGTTAGGGTTTAGGGTTTAGGATTTAGGGTTTAGGGTTTAGGTTTTAGGGCTTCCCCTTTAGGATTTTGGGTTTGGGGTTTAAGGGTTTATTAGTGTAAGGCTCTCGGAAGTGCTTTTGGCATGCTGCTATGATAGTGAAGTTAGGGTTTAGGGTTTAGGGTTTAGTGTTTAGGGTTTCACCTTTAGGGTTTTGGGTTTGGGGTTTAAGGGTTTATTATTGGAAGGCTCTCAGAAGTGCTTTTGGCACAACATGTTCAGAAAACGAGAAATCGTGCGCTCTCACCGAATCATCTGTAGCTGAGTTTGGCCGCTACTAGGGGATAGGTCTCATATCCATGGGCTCGTTTCAACCTGCTTGCCGTGATATTCACATTGCAATTAGGGTTTAGGGTTTTTTGCCTTTACGGTTTAGGGTTCAAGGTTTAGGGTTTGTTGTAAGGCTCTCGACCCCTTGATGTCATGATACGAACACATGACATCTATCTGATCGAAGCCATCGACAACAATGTAATGGGTACCCTAGATTGTTGCATTGCAAAGTAATGGCCAAGAGCCTTGATCAGTTAATTAGGTGTGCAGGAAAAACAAAGATATATCCATACATTAGAGCGCCATGTCATGCCATGTAGTGTCTTTCAAACCATGCATACAGATGTCTCTATGTGGAGTGTGTTCTGATTGCTATAATTGAGCACGCTAAGAAACTGTCTGTAGATTTAGCCGTTTGTGTTAAAATTTATGTGTTGCAGCCAGTCAAATGAGAACAATATTGTCGTATGTTGCATCCTAGTGTCAAAGTGTGGACGTGTATGATTGGGTAAAAGTGTGGATGTGTATGATTGGAACTATAAAAGAACCCCTCTTGGGGCATCAAGGACTCATTCCCGCTCTCTGTCCGTCTCCATCTTTCTCTCTTCGTACAGAATGTTGGGTAGGGCCTCAACCCCTCTCCTCGTTGTCGACATCAGAACCCGCTAACAACACTAGTGATCCAACTAGGGACTGGTGATCTCATGGTTCCGAGGATCAAGCAACTGCCCAAGTTGCAACATCGTTGTGGTGGTTAGTAGAGGTGTGCCCGATGAGACGAATGAGTCCCTTTCGTTGTTCAACATAATTTGAGAATCGTCTGTGGGTTGAGTGAGCTGTTGTGAAGTTGACCTGAGACAAACATGCCAATAGTTTGAGATTTGCTTGCAGGTTGAGCTATCATTAGATGGGCCACATTATCGAATATTGGTTGTATTTACACCGTCCACTTGGAAAGACTATATTTGTAATAAATGGAAAGGGAATTTGCCCTAACTTGAGTTAATATATGTAACCAAGCTTGTATAATTTGTTCTTGTCGTTACCTGTTTCTATAATATACAAAGTAAATTGTCTCTCTTTCTCTCTCAGCCTGGTCATCTTGCACTTGCCACAGATTTGAAACTCCATAGCTTCAGATCTTATTGTTCCTTTGCTCTCATCTGCATAACTGTCTTCTATTAACACATACACAACCAAGTTGTACACATATACTTACAATCCTAACTGCCGACAACCTTCTCCAACAATTGGTCAGAGCTCGGGTTCACCAAGTTTTCACTTTATTTAAACTTGTCACTCGTTGACTAGCCTATGAGTTGGACTCTTGTAAACTAAGTGATAGTCAGGGGGTTGTAATGTTAATAAAGAGACTAGTACATCACAATGTTTCAAAGCATATCAAAGTCAAATACCACTTTATTTAGGATTGCATAAGTAATGGGGAAAGCTCAATCTAAAAAAAGTTTCCACGATTGACAATGACGACCAACGGTTTTTAGGTATACTGATTATGGTCTCTTTGGCAAAAATTGGGTGCCATAGAACCCATTTCTAACCAACTATAATATTACTCGTAGTATATTAGCCCCTTTGTTGTATCTATACTTTCTCATTTGACTTTTTCAAATTCTTTTGTATACACCCGAAAGGGAGTGTTGAATATGGTCATATAATGGTTGTATTCATATTATCCACTTGAACATGTTATATTTATAAATAACTGGAAAGGGCGCTTGCCTTTAATTTGAGTTTATATATAACCAAGTTTCTATAGGCTATTGTTGTTCTTGCCATTTCGTATAATTTACACAATATATTGTGCCTATCTCTCTCTCTCTCTCTCTCTCTCTCTCTCTCTCTCTCTCTTGTCACCTAGCATTCGCCTCAAATTTGAAGCTCCATTTGGTTGTTCCTTTGCTCTCTCATCCACATACTTGTCTTTTGTTAGTATGTACACCATTATGTACATATTATTTCAACCTTGATTGCCAATGAGCTTCTCCAACACACACCGAATTAAGAGTGAGTTAGGACATCAATAGAGGTTTGGTCGATGAGTAAGATGGTTCCTTTCGTCATGCAACACAATTCGAGAATCGTCAAGTGGGATGAGATGTCATGTGGACGACCTAAGGGGACGTAAATTGGTAGTGTGAGAGACACTTGTAAGTTGAATTTGTTTGTTAGATGCACCACACATGACATGGATAGGATCTAAATATTAGAACCGAGATATAATGATCATAGTGCGTCTATGACCTAATAGATAAAACATTTGACTCCCTATCAAGAGGATTGTATGGTTTAGGTGTGCAAGGCGTTGTTACAAAGATGTGTCAATTGTTTTACAGACTTATGTTATGTAATATTTGTTACACCTATGTGTCTCTCGAGTAGCTTTGACATGAACCGTTTCCCTATACATGGACACTTTTTACTCTAGATCTGACTAGAGATTTTTTCCCCATGTAACCACATATATCTCATATACTCAGGACTGGTATTACGTAGTACTTAGGGATTTTAGGGTTTTATATATAGTTTTACTACACCTATCCTATGATATAGTTCATCTTCATAGAATAAAGAGCTATTTCAGCCATCCTCTTTGCTGCTTCTCTGTGTGATCTTCCTTCTCCACGCTCGTGTGCTCTTCCATCTGTGATTCCTTACTCTCCCACACATCTTACAGTGGTATCAGAGCAAGGGTCAACTCCATCTCAGCCGATTTTGTGAGATTCGGTTTCCGCATGGCACTTCAGTAGTGGAAACTGCTATCGGATTGGAGAAGTTGGAATTCCAGCAGTCAGAGAGCAACCCCGCTAGGCGTCTTAGGGTAAAACCCCCTTTTTGAAGCCATTCGTGCAGTCAAAATCTACATCGGAGTTACAGATTGTAAGCTGTGTTTTATTTCGGTTTTCAGCTTTGCTTTTATCTATTTTCTACTACTTTTAAGTTCTGTTAGAAGTTGGAATTCCAGCAGTCAGAGAGCAACCCCGCTAGGCGTCTTAGGGTAAAACCCCCTTTTTGAAGCCATTCGTGCAGTCAAAATCTACATCGGAGTTACAGATTGTAAGCTGTGTTTTATTTCGGTTTTCAGCTTTGCTTTTATCTATTTTCTACTACTTTTAAGTTCTGTTATAAGATGGCAAGCAACAATGAGTTGTTTGGTATGCTTCAAGCTGAAGATAACCTTGATGGGACCAACTATCCTATGTGGTCTAACATGATCAAACATGTTTTAGTTGCAAAGCAATTGTGAAACATAGTAGTGGATGTTGACAAGCGACCTGCTGGTTCTACTACACAGCCTATTGTCATAGATCCAACAACTTCTTCAGGTACAGTGGCGATGCCTTCTCCTCCTACACAAGAGAAATTGAGATGGGATGGAAAGGATGCTCAAGCTCATGCATTGATTGCTCTTTCGGTGAAGCGACATATTGTTCCACATATTTGGTCATGTACTACATTAAAACAAGCTTGAGATACTCTTGCTTCCTTGTATGCAGTGTGTAATGAAGCACGTGTTGCTTACTTGAGAAAGCAACTTGAAGATGTATGCATGGCTGAAAATGAGACAATGGATGTATATGTTACATGTATAAAGGATTTGAAAGAGCAATTGGCAAACATTGATGAACTCATTCTGGATGCATCACTTATTTCTACACTACTCAAAGGATTGCCAGAATCATTCCAGAGTTTTGCTACTACACTTCGTTTGGTTGATAAAGGAAATGCTAATATGTATACTTTTGATGAGGTTGTGTCTCTTCTTTTGCAAGAACAACAATCAAGAGTGAATAGAAACACTTTGATTGAGGGAACACAAACACTTGCTATTACACAAAAAGGTAAAAGCAAGTATGGTTCAGCTTTGGGTTCATCAAAATCAAAGCCTCAATATTCCTCTTCCACTTCTTCATCTCATGATGGTGATATGCAAAAGAAGAAGAGATGCAAGTATTGTCGAAAAGGTGGACATACAATTGATGAATGTAAAAAGCTTGCCAAACGGAATGAAAAGAAGAAGGAAGCTGGCATGTCTATTGTTGAGAACACACCTAATGCAAAGAATGATGAAGCTAATGTTGCTCAAGATGTTTGGGCATGTGTCATCACATGTAATTATGATTCATCATGCATGGTTGTGAATGAGGTTAATTCGGATTGGTTTTTTGATAGTGGTGCTTCAAAGCACATCACTTCATGCCAAAGTTTTTTTGCATTTTTGGAAGATGCACCAAAGGGGGGACATGTGATATGTGCAAATAATGTTTCCTATCCTATTGTTGGAGTTGGTGAAATTCAGCTTACGACAGCAAATGGAGGTATTGTTACTCTTAAGAATGCATTATACGTGCTTGGTATCAAGAAAAATTTGATTTCAGTACCTAGTATTACCAATGTGGGACTTCATGTACACTTTGTTGGTAACAAATGTATCGTTCATGATTTCAGCAAGGGTGATGTGATTGTGATGTCAGGGACATTGTGTAATGGTTTATATCGATTGGATACATATAAGAGAGTTGCCTCAAATGCCTTGCTTACACTCCTTCTATGGTTGAAATAGAGTTATGGCATGCTCGTTTTGGTCATTTAAATTTCAATAGTTTGCTTTACATGCAAAAGAAGAATATGGTTATTGGTTTGCCAACACTTGAGTCTATTGAAAGGCATGCATGTGAAGGATGTATACTTGGAAAAATGCATCGTGCATCTTTTCCCAAAGATAGTGCTACTCATGCTTCACGAAAATTGCAACTTGTTCATAGTGATGTATGTGGTCCAATCAAGACGCCATCTTTTGGCAAACATGTATACTTTGTTACCTTCATTGATGATGCAACACGCCATACATGGATTTATCCTATGAAAGCAAAGAATGAAGTATTCTATTACTTCAAGATATTTTTGGCTATGGCTGAAAATTTTTGTGACAACAAGCTTATGACTCTTCACACGGATCGTGGCGGTGAATACATGTCACATGAGTTTAATGTTTTTTTTCATGAGAGAGGTATTGCTCACCAATGTACAATACCATATACGCCTCAACAAAATGGTGTTGTAGAGCGCAAAATAGAACACTCCTTGAAATGGCAAGATGTATGGTTAAGGGAAAGCACCTTCTAGATAAGTTTTGGTTGGAAGCAGTGATGTGTGCAAATTATGTATTGAATCGTTGTCCTACAAAAGCATTGAGAGTCATTACACCATATGAAGCTTGGAATAGGCGAAAGCCAATGGTTAGTCATATGCGCATATTTGGTTGTTTGGCATATGCTCTTGTGCCATCACAACAACGTCACAAACTTGATGATAAGGAAAAGAAATATATTATTATTTGTTGGATACAGTAGTGAGAGTAAAGGTTATCGACTATATCATCCATCGACGGACAAGATTATAGTAAGTCGAGATGTGGTATTTGCTGAAAATTGAGCTTATCCTTTACTTGAATGTAAATTTCAGCCAACAACTAGTATGCAAGATGTGTCAGATACACTTATGCCTTTGCTTCAAAGTGGTGCGCTTGACTATGATCATGAAAATTATCCAAATGAGGCTCAAAAAGTTGATAATTTGCAGCGACATATGGCTGAAAATGAGCATGATATTCAGCCTACTAATGATGTAAATTTGGATGATGAATTACATGAGGAACACATTTCTATCAAGGATGCACAATCTATGCCTAAATGGTTGCAAAAGACATTGCAAGATAGCAAATTGAGTGCTCCTTTACTTGGTAGAACAAGATCAAGCTCTCGCCATGCATCAAGTGATTTTGTGGATGTATCCCTTATTGCAATAGCATGTAATGAAGAGCCACTCACTTTTGAAGATGCATGTGATGATTTAAATTGGATGGATGCAATGCAATCAGAATTGGATTCAATTGAAAAGAATGGTACTTGGGAGTTATGTGAATTGCCAAAGGTAAGAATGCCATTGGTACTAAGTGGGTTTAGAAAATTAAAAGAAAGTCAGATCGTAGCATTGATCACTACAAAGCTAGATTGGTTGCAAAAGGTTATGTACAAAAGCATGGCATTGATTATGAGGAGACTTTGCACCTACCTCACACATAACTACCATTCGTACTGTGGTTGCATTGGCTGCCCATTATGGTTGGAAAATGTATCAATTGGATGTAAAGACAGCTTTCTTGAATGGTGACTTACAGGAAGAGGTTTATGTGAAACAACCTCCTGGATTTTCCATCAAAGGACAAGAGCATATGGTTTGCCACTTGCATAAGGCTTTTTATGGACTTAAGCAGGCTCCACGTGCATGGTATGAGAAAATACATACGCACTTGATTGCTCTTGGCTTTACATGCAGTCGAATTGAAAGCACACTTTATGTACGAAAAGATCGGGCTGACTTATGGTATTTGTTCTTTATGTTGATGACATACTCTTGACTGGGTCATGTGATGCAAAAATCAACATGTTTATGCTTGACTTACGTCATACTTTTGATACCACATATCTCGGCCTTTTGAATTATTATCTTGGCATCCAGTTTGTGTCCGTTGAGAAAAGTACATTGAGAAACTACTTCAGCGTTTTGGTTTTGAGGATTGCAAGCCTATCTCAACACCAGTGGAATTTGGATTTCGATTCTCAATTGAGGATGAAAATGATGCATTTGATACTTCTCATTATCAACAAGTTGTGGGATGTTTGATATATGCATGTAACATGAGGCCCAGATTGGGTCTCTTTTATGGTACAGATGTTCACCCATGCTTACATGCTTTTACTTATAGTGATTGGGCTGGTTGCTATGATACACGAGTGTCCACTAGTGGTAATTGCTTCTTCCTTGGAGGATCATGCATATCTTGGTTGAGTAAGAAGCAACCTATAGTGACCACATCAAGTTGTGAAGCTGAGTACAGGGGCATTCACAGCGACATTGGAGTGTATATGGCTGAAACGCTTATTGATGGATCTATGCATGGAGATTAATGCACCTACGCATATTCTCACTGACAATCAAAGTGTTATGGCAGTTGCTAGATATCTTGTGTTTCATGCACACACAAAGCACATTGAGGTTCATTAGCATTATGTTACAGAGCGCCTTCGTGCTGGAGATACACAAGGTAATGTGGCAGATATATTCACCAAACCTCTTCCACGAGAGCAAAGCTTTAGGCTTACTACCTTGTGGGGGATGATTTGTCACTCCCTGTATGTGTTCACATCATTCGCTCTAGGGGGGTTTGTTACACTTATGTGTCCCTCGAGTAGATTTGACGTGAACCGTTTCCCTATACATGGGCACTTTTTACTCTAGATCTGACTATAGGTTTTTTCCCCATGTAGCCACATATATCTGATATACTCAGGTGTGGTAGTACGTAGTACTTAGAGAGTTTAGGGTTTTATATATAGTTTTACTTCACCTATCCTATGATATAGTTCATCTTCATAGAATAGAGAGCTATTTCAGCCATCCTCTTTGCTGCTTCTCTGTGTGATCTTCCTTCTCCACTCTCGTGTGCTCTTCCATCTGTGATTCCTTACTCTCCCACACATCTTACAGGAAGATCCGGAGGAAGAAGCTGAGGACGATTCCGTAGAACCGTCTATTTTGCATGTATTAAATGAGGATTGAAACCTCGTATTGTATAGTGTTGTATTTTTATTTTTGCGAAACTATGGGTTTGACGTATGGAACATTGTCCCACGGGTGTGCCATAGTGTTGGCCGGAATATTATGAAAGTATGACGTAAATCGTAAATTCGTAATATTACGGAATTTATGGAAATAATACGTAATCGGACAATCGGAAAATCTAAAGGGGAGATCCGAACCGACGCGTTGTAATACGACCTCTTGGTAATCCGAAGAGGTACCAAGATTGTATATAAAGCCATGGGGCTTACTTGTATAGGAGTCCGGGCAATAGTCCGAGAATTAGTAGCAATACAAAGAGCTTTGCGTTCACTACCTTGTCTTCTTCTTGTCTTCGGTGTTGTGTATACTTGTCGGAATTTCTGATCGTAATTTTACGATCGTACTACCATTTATATTCAACCACAACCTAGTCTTAGTTTTTCATCTGAAGGGCTAACCGTCATATCTAATAAACTCCAAAACAATGTCCTCCCATAACGCAGAAAATGTCGACCCTATTTGGAGCGCCAAAAATCAATGCGAGAGATTTAATCAAGATACAGATAGTGAAGGATAAAACACGAGGATTATAAGTTGTACTAGAATAGAGGTGTTATTATAAGAGAATTTCTATATAAGAGAAACACGGATACTGAAGTGATCTGGTCCTGAAGGATGAGAGATAAGAGGCTTTAAGATAGGTAAGAGAGGAGAGACAAGTGATTAAAAATTCTATTTTCTATAGAGATAATCTTGTGTTTTTACAAGCTTAGGGTGGATAATTAATACTTCGAAGAAAGCTTAGTGAAACGACCTTAGTGAAACCATGCTCCTCCAATTGGTTTTTATAGTCGTTTGGTGGTCCTGCTTTTTTTGCTCGCCTTGCTTTTTTCTAATACAACTTTCTTTTTTCCTTGTTACTCTTGCTCTACATATTCAAATTTTAGGTTTACAAAAACCAGAATAAAACTTAGCTCTTTAACTTTTATTTGCCTACTAGAACACTCTATAATTGGACTTCATGGGAGTGATAACTCGGGTGTTTTTGTGAGTTTGCTTTTTCTTTCCAGCTTCTCACTCCCACGCTTCAAAGCTCTTCTGTTTTTGAGAGTCTGCTATAATTACTCCTTGAGTGATCACCTTTGATACCTCATAGTCTTGATTGTACAAATTCTTTAATGAAATAACCTTTTCACATTTATTGAGTTATTACCATGCATTTGCTACACATTAGCCCCTTGTTTACTGTTTATCTGCCAAATGGTTATTGTCTTGTATTTACCAAATGTTTATTGCATTTAACTAAATAAAATGACTAAAATTCTTCAAAATGATGAAGATGCAAAACCCAAATTCCAAAATGACATATACTCACGAAACATTTTGTTGCATAGTATATATTGTCCACAGTAAATACAAATAAACGAGAGTCTGAAAAATAGAACAAAAATCTGACGCACGATACTCATTCGGATTATCATCACCATAAATGTCTAACATTAGTGAGACGTGCTTGGACACTACAAGGTACTTGAATGTTTGATGCACTTGTAGACGTGAAATTTGATCTACAAGTTTACATTTCAGGTTGCATCTATGGTTGCATGAAACACCAAAGAAATTTATATAAATTTACCATGAAGTTAGATGCGTTGTTTACCATAAGTTTAGCACAAAGTTTACAACACAATTTAACACGCCTATATACGTGTTCTTTGTAAAATAGGCACATGTTAACCCCAATGTAGATGCTTGTTTACTGCAAATTAGATGCGTTATTGACTACTTCCTTAATGCTTATTTATTACTCGTTTACTATATGTTTACTACTACTTTACTACTGCTTTACTACATGTTTATTGTTACTTTGCTGCTACTTTGTTGATCATTTACCACATGCATACTACATATTTTCCTACTACGTAGAAGCAGGTTTACTACAAATTAGACGCACGCTTTGACACGTGTTTACTGCACATTTTTTTGCAAATTAGACATCTTGAGGCATCTTATACTATTAAAAACTTGTTCAAAAGTATTCTTTATAAAATATTTTCAATATCATTATTTCCTTTTATTTACTTATATATATTTCTTTTTGTTTTAATTTGAAAAGATATACATCTTTAAAACTTCTTGCATATTTGTTGCATAGTATCCGCATAGTAGCTTCAAATTAGCTTCACAATTCTTGCATATTTATTACATAGTAACTTCATAGTATCTAAATAATCGCTGCACATTAGCATGTATTCACTGGTATATTTACTTGTATATGCATAAATACATACATATTTATCTAAATATACATGCATATTGTATATTCATATGTATATGTACATGTATGATGCATAGTGACAATAGATGCATACATAGAGGTATATTCACATGTATAGGCATAGATACATGCATATTAATCTATATATGAATCTATACACGTACATTCATTTGTATATGTATAGGTATAATCACTACAACAGATCAACCCATTAGCGACGACAAAACTCGTTGTTGTTGCTATCACTAGCAGCGTTGCTTTGGAACTTCACTTGATGATGAAATTAGTGACATAGTAAACACATCTTTATGGTGTTGCTTAGTGAAGTAGTGTGCAGATTTAGGGTGCCAATAAGCGACATTTTGGAATAGCTAAAGAAAACAGATTTAGGGTGCCACTAAGTGACATTTTGGAATAGCTAAAGAAAACAGATTTAGGGTGCCACTAAGCGACATTTTGGAATAGCTAAAGAAAATAGATTTAGGGTGCCACTAAGCGACGTTTACATAGAAAAAATAAAATACCTCTAAGTTTGGTGAACGAAATTGAGATGTTATGAATTTATAGCCGGTATATGTTGCTAATTTGTGCTCATCAGCTGTAGGAGCATGACCATAGTATTTCATCTATATGAAAACATCAAAATCTTTTGAAATTAGAGGTTAATTATTAGGTAATGCATACATTGTGCGTTAAATAATAGCATTTACGTACAAATTGCGCCTTAAAACCCTTAATTCTTCCATTTCCAAGTCGAGATACACGCCCTTGATGTAAACAACTTGTTGTTGAGCATAGGTTAAAAAATGGATAATTAATTATTTATTAATAATGAAGTATAAGATTATATGTAGTGGATATAAATATTGGATACATTTTGTTGCATTGCTTGTACATTTTAATCACGCCACTTCCCATTAGGACCACGGATAGAGCACATGTTTAGTACTCGTGAACTACCTAGATTAATATCATTCTATTACTGCTAGTAAAGATGATGTCATGAGAACTTGAACTGATAGTCCTGCACTTAAAAATAAAGACCAAATGTGGCTAGCGTTTAAGATTGAACCTAGAAACCTTACAGTAAGTACGTTTCAATGGAGCAAATTCATTTTAACTGCAATCATCGAAATGGTATACTTGGTTAGTCATCAAAATAAATTATAATTTACCACCATATTTAGGAATAAAAAAGGAACTCTTAATATTATCTTTATTAATCCCAAATAAAAAAGTGAAAGATATAAATATATATTCAGCCCGCTAATAGATGGTCTTAAGAATTTGTAAAGGTATCAATGTTGTTGATACCTCAAAATTGAAAGACCAACAACTTGTCACCATATGCAGAATTCTAGCATGGACTATTTATGACTTTCCTGTGTATGGTTGTTCAGGTCTAGGGTCAAAGGGATATAAAGTATGCCTTTCATGTGACAATTGATTAAGATTTACATGTTGTAAGTCTATAAACAAAAACGGTTTATCTTAGGCATAAAAGATTTTTGCTCGATGATCATCCATTACAGATGAGATCCTATGCGCATCCAAAGGCACCTTGGGTCTGACAGTCGAGGAAATATCAATCGCTAATAACAAGATAAGAATAACAATCAAGATGCCTATAGGACACGGTGCATGTACCATATTTACATGTATATGGTTGCATTCCTACATATTCTTGTGTATATGTACATCTATGATCAATATTCATCTATATATACATACATTACATGCACATTCACCTGTATCTGCATGCATAGATGTATATTCATCCAAATATACATGCATACCTGCATATTCTCCTATATATGCATGCATACCTACATATACATCTAGATATACATGCATACATGCATACTCGTTTGTTTGTCTACGTGCATGATACATAATTAGCTGTATATACATACTCACATGCATATTCATGTGTATATGTAGATGTATGATCAATATTCATCTGTATATGTACATGTATGATGAGTATTTATCTGTATATGCATAGAATAGATGCACATTCACTAGCATCCGCATACATACAATGCATACTCATCCAAATATATATGCATATCTGCATACACTCCTGTATATGCATATATACATGCATATACATATACATCTAGATATACATGCATATATGCATAGTCATTTGTATTTTTACATGCATGATGCATATTTACTTGCATATGCATACACACATGCATATTCACCTGTATCTGAATGCATACTTGCATATTTTCCTATATCTGCATGCATACATGCCTGTGTATATTAATATGTTTTGTTACATGCATGAGGCATATTTACCTATACATGTATACACACATGTATACTCATGTGTATAGGTACATATATGATAAGTATTCAGCTGTATATGCCTACATTATATGCATATTCACATCTATGTGAGTACATAGATACATATTCACTATATTTGCATACATACATGGACATTAATCTACATTTGCAGGCATACATGTGTGTTTATCCAAATATACATGCATACCTGCATATTCTGTTGTGTATGCATATATACCGAGATATACATCTAGATATGCATGTATACATGCATATTCATCAGTTCTGTTAGATGCATTACATATATGCATATTCATTTGTAATTGTACATGCAAACATGCATCCATATTAATTCGTATACATATTCATAAATTTTGAAAATCTCTGCCCGTGGTGATGCCCTAATTTTTATATATTGATATGATGTCACTAAGTGTTGCCAAAAAATTTTAAATTAGCGACGTCCACTAGAAGGCGTCGCTAAGTGACAAAAGCATGATCTCGTTTGGTAACACGGACCTAAAAGCATGATCTCGTTTGGTTTTGCATGTCCTACCGCGCAAGTTTTGGTAAAATGGACTTGAAACCACAAATACGTTTTGTTTTTACGGATGTCCTATCGTGCAAGTTTTGGTAATGCAGACTTGAAACCGTGACCTTGGGTTTCGATCACAAAGTTCCCAAACTCTAGTTTTTTAAGTTGGTTGTCTCCACCAACACACCTTTAGCAATGTGGCTGACGTTCCTTCCCACACTCTGCACTTCAGGCATGCATGTGCTTTTCTATCGTATTGTTCCTTCTCAATCCACTTGCCTTCAGCTCCTTTGCTAAGGCCTTCTTCGCAATGCTCTCCACTCCACGCGTGCATGCGCTTTTCTGCCGTATTGTTACCTCTTAGTCCACTCACCTTCAGCTCCTGCTAAGGCCTTCTTGGAAATGCTGTTGTGCGGCAGCTCACTCACTAGATCAAATGGCCTTCTTCGCAACATTGTTGTGAGGCAGCTAGCTCACTAGATCAAATGCAAGTGATGAGGCAATCACAGGGATTAGAGACGGAAGAGAAGGCGTTTCAAGGAGTGATTTTTAATAAAAAAGATTGATAGGCTAAAGTAGACGTTGTAATAAAAATGGACTGATATAAAGATTTAACAGACATGATACTCTATAATTTGATGGTTTACACCGAAGTTGATTCTCGAGAGAACTTGAAGCACGTTACTCCCGATTCTTGTTTATTCGGGTGGGTCTTCCGCTCATTGAATCACTCAAGATTCCTATGATGAAGATTCTTTTCTCCTCTTCTATGTAGCAAGAAGGCGAGTTGAATCAAGCCTCCTCCAACTCTTTGTCTCTTCCTCTCTAGACTGTAATTCACTGATTCTCTAGACTCCTAGTCTAGCTTATTTATATACATGTAAAATTTAAATTTTATTTATACAATCTATTATATGTACAAGATCAAGTGATATTGAAAATTTATTTTTTGATTAGTTTTACCATGAAGTTTATCTACTTCAAGACATCCACCCCCTCTCCACCTGCACATCCTCCGGCAAGTACCAAAACGTTTTTTTTATCATGCAAATTAGGCCTGGAGTCATTTCTTTTTGATTCTTTTTCCTGGTATCAAAATTTGGAGTAGAGTCTCATCCAGCTCACTTAGCTTGTATGTAGAATTGTCGTATACCTTTTTGACGATGCAAGGTCCGAACCATATTTTCGCAAACTTTAGATGGTACTATGTTGATTGTCTAAAGTATTATCATACATAATGTCAGAACACAACAAGCATTTGAACAATTGAAAGAAGATATTTAAAAACAATAGAAGAAGAGAGGACAATAGATTGATAAGAGAATAATGGGTTTATTAAAATAGAATAAGTATGAGGAGTTAGATATAGGATAGGCTTGTAACTTAAAACTAGTGTCAATTTAAACTAATTTGATATGATTCTCTATTTATAGTTTTCTATAGAATAGCATAGAGATTTCTACAATATATTCTAGAATGTTTTAGACCTAAAATATTCTAGGATGTTCTAGAAATGTCTAAAAGTAACCCTTACTATTTTATTTATGATTGGTTACCTCAATGGTCAAGCTTCGGATTATCTAGTACAAGATCTTTTGTTCAAGTCTAGGTGAAACACAATGTTGATGGATTTATGACACTATCTTTTCTTGAAGAATGATGAGTAGAAGGAGTTTTGAACAATGTAGGGCCGGGTTTGTTAGGATAACGACAATTGAAGTCGTCAATAAGAGCTTGATAATTATTGACGGGATCCCATATGCGATGTCTCTGGGTATAGCCTAGTCAATCAACAAGATAATATAACTTATTGCAACACAGTCTTAAAATCGAGAATGGAGGCTACCTCGTACTTCAGATCGTCAACATGTTGGAGAGGAGGCGACGACAGCACATGATTAAGAATCGAGATGATGTGACAAGGTTCCAAAGAGAGTTGTGAAAGATTGGATGAAGCCGCAAATTTGCAGGAAGATCAAAATCAAATGTTATATCATTAATTCGTTTTGTGATGACAAAACGATGTAAACATTGATAATCTAATTTATCTAATGGTCGAGTAGTCTGATGTGCCAAAGTAACAACCATACTCGACCAATCTTGAATTGAGACAGAAGACAATGTCGATATACTTGGGCCTTATTTTGGGGTTCAACATTCTAAAGATGTGAAAGACAACTCAGACTGTAAGTGTTATGGTCGGTAGAGCTGCTCTACTGCACTAGGGCTGGTGAGATCATTAGAATGTCGAAGAGACACCATCGAGAATGGTTGTTAGTGTAGGCATAGAAAAGTCTAACTCTAATTATCTTGTTAATAACTGATTAAGCATCGAAGATACTGCTCAAGTGTTTGATTTGTGCACTCTGTTTGGGCATGCGTTTAGGATGATATGTTGAAGAGAGTTTGCAGGAGAATCGCAGCCCGCCACATAAGTTCTTCCAAAAGTGAGATAAATTGTGGACCAAGATTACTAATTATGTTGTCTGGAAGACCATACTTCACGCATAATGATATTTGTTGTTTCTTGAGTACCGATGCTCTTTTTGCTAGGCAAAAAAATGTGTGATCTTAGTAAATGGGTGTAAAGAATTAGTGAAAATTGATTCCCCTGGATTTGAACCCAAGATCTCATGCTATATAAGGAGAAAGTTTAACCATTGAAGTAACTGATCATGACATAAAATGTTAAACACTCATTTTTCATGATATAGTGAATATTATTATATTCAAAGAAAACTCTAGAACTTTCTAGAACATTCTAGTACCTTCTAGAGTATCTTAGAATATTCTAGGAATAAAAATTCTAGAACCTTCTAGAAATCTTTACGCTAATCCTAAAAATAGAGACATATATATCACAACAAATCAGTTCGAATCAACACCAGTCTTTAGCATCAAGCCTTTCTTGTATCTAACTCCTCTTTGTACTCATTCTATTCTAATAAACTCATTATTCTTTTATCAATCCATTCTCCTCTCTTCTTCTCTTCTCTTATATCTTTCTTCAATCATTCAATCTCTTGCTTGGTTCTGATAGTTTGATTCGAACTTCTTCTCTTTATCCTCTTCCACACTAATAATCACCCATGGTTGCTGGCAACCCACAAGAATACCTTTTGCCCTTGTTGCAAAGATAGAGAATCTCAAAGAAAAGTTTGCAGCATTGGAGCTAGAGAATCAACGACTCCTTGAAGATCTAGAGAAGGTTTCTGTAGAGAAACAACAAATCCACGAAGACTTTACACGAAGAGTTCAACAATTGGAATCGACAATAGCAGCTTTACAACAAGTAAAAGTTGAAGGCCAAGGAGTTCAAAAGGAGCCCAAAATCAGCCTTCCAGCTAAATTTGATCGTTTAAGAGCACAATTTCAAGGTTTTATTAATCAAGTGCAGTTGGTAATTCAGATGCATCCCACACGATATCGAACAGATTCATCTTGAGTGGGGTTAGTGGGCACTTTATTGACTGGCACAACATTGTCATGGTTTGCTCCATTGCTAGAAGCAAATTCCCCACTACTCAAAAACTTTGAGAAATTTATCACAAAGTTTAAGGCTTGCTTCAGAGACACGGATATTGTAAGAACGACAATCAATAAGAGTCGCACACTACGACAAGGGGATCAACCAGCTTCAACATATGTAGCTAATTTTCGTCTCATTACAAGTGATATTCCTTGGGACAAATAACCCCTCATGGAGCAATTTCATTGGGGTTTCCGCGGAGATGTAAAAGATTTACTTCTTACTTTCCCAGAAGATACAAAGTCCCTCATAGAAACTATTATCTGAGCAATAGTGTTACCAACTCACCCTCTACCAAACAAGTGATTTCTCTTCAGATTTCAAGCATCACCCTACAACAACTATGGGAAATGGGAGCAAAAGAAGATTTTGTTTTATTTACTGTATCAATTGCACCTTCTAGTGACACTCAAGGGATGTCAAAGATCTACATTCCAAAAAAATATCAAGAATATGTTGATGTCTTCGACAAAGCCAAAGCTGGTGTACTTCTGAAAACATTGGCCATACGATTATCCCATTGATCTCCAACCAGGAAAAGAGCCACCATGGGTCTAACAGTTGATCTACAATTTGTCACTAACGGAGCTTGAGGTTCTTTGAGCATACATTGCAGAGAATCTTGCAAGCGGGCTTATTCGACATTCAAAGTCTCTAGCTAGTGCTCCTATTTTTTTCGTGAAGAAAAAGGACGGCTCCCTTCGTTTGGTCGTGGAATATCGAGGATTATATAAAATCAAAATAAGAAATAGGTATGCTCTACCTTTAATTCCTAGTCTTTTAGAGCGCATTGGTGGTGCAAAGCATTTTACCAAAATTGATCTACGTCGATCGGGGGATGAGTGGAAGACTGCATTTTGCACTCGATATGGGAATTTCGAGTATACCTTACAAATGCTCCCACCGTCTTTCAACATATGGCAAATGATATTTTCTGAGATTTTCTGGATATCTTCCTCATCATCTATTTAGATGATCTGTTGATTTACTCTAAAACACAAGTGGAACATGATATACATGTGCGGAAAGTACTCGAACGCTTAAGAGAGTATGGTGTTGTGGGGTGGGGGGTAGAGCCTAGAGTGGCTCCACCCCCCGCCCAAGGGGGGTTGAACGTGAGAGGGTGAGAGAGATGGATGGAACGTGCAAGAGAGAGGGAGAGGGAAGTTAGAGAGAGAAACTTCTTGTCCTTCCATTCCACCCTTATGGGGTTTTTATAATTACAAGTCTTGCCATTACAATGAGATGTGAAGAGGGGCATACCCTTCAATCCTTTCACACACAGACACACACACTCTCTAAGGCACGAGACATCAACACATACACATAATATGATTGTGTGCATATACACACACTTGACAACGCAATTACAACACGATTAGACTCTATACACTTATAGATCACTAACATACAATCTCTAGACAACATATGGTCTTTATGCCAAACTTGAGAAGTGCAGTTTTGATTGCAAAGAAGTCGAGTTCCTGGGTTACACCATGTTAATCCAAAGGTATCTTCATGGATCCAGCGAGAGTTCAAACCATAGTGGAATGACAAACTCCAAGTTCCGTCCGCAAGATCCAATGTTTCCTTGGATTTGCCAACTTCTATTGCAAGTTCATCAGGAATTATTCAAAGATTGTATTACTGCTCACTCAACTCACCAAGAAAAATCAAGCCTTTGTATGGACTCCTGAAGCTTACTAAGCTAAAAGAGGCATTCACATCAACTCTTGTCTTAGCTCATGTTAATCCAACGAAGCCCTTTACCATCGAGGCAAATGCATCCGACTTTGCATTGGGGAGTATCCTATCACAGCCAGGGGAAGATGGGGAGTTACATCCAGTCGCATTTTACTCAAGAAAATTTAATGCTACGGAGATCAACTACGAGGTGCGACAAACAGTTACTAGCTGTGGTCGACTCTTTTGCGCAATGACAACATTTCTTAGACGGTTTGTCTCATCAAATCCTCATTTATAGCGACCACAAAAATCTTACATATTTCTAGACGGCTCGAGTGTTGAATAGGCGACAAGCTCGATGAGCGCAATTTTTAACTCGCTTTGATTTCAAGATCATTTTCCGGCCAGGGAAACAACATGGGCAAGCAGGTTCTCTATCTTGGCACTCATATTTGGCACCTCGCCTTGGAGACCCAGCTTTTGTCAATCAAAAGCAAGTTCTCCGTGGTCCAGCAAAACTACAAGCAACAACAATTTCTAATGCACCACTGGATTCAAGTCTTCTTGATATTATTAGACAACACCTTCACTCTGACGATTTTGCGAAGGATGTCTTCGCCCACCTTGGTCCCAACTGTGCATCTTGCTCCACATTGCCAAGGTCATCTCGACACTATAAGGAGTTTAAGCAGCAAGATAACTTACCCATGAACAAATAGAGGAGTCTGTCTTGTTCATGATAGAGGAGCTTCGGCCAATCGTGAAACAAATCTTGCCCATGAACAAATCCTGCTTTCGGCTATTTTTCGGACTCTGTACAAGACAGACCTCATGGCCTTATATATAACCTTGGCACCCTTTCGGATCATCCAGTCCCTATGTACATCATGTCAGTTCAGATCTCCACGTAACTCTCTGATTTTCCGATTTTCCGACTGGGTCTTATTTCGTGATATTACGAATTTACGACTTCGTCGTAATTCCGTAATAACCGGCCAACACTATGGCACGCCCGTGGGACAGTGTTGGCCGGGATTTACGGAATTAAGGCGAAGCCGTAATTACGTAATTTTACGGAAAATAAGACAGTCGGGAATTCGGGTTTACGGGAAAACGGGGAGTCGT